>JAVSBS010001835.1:0-20000 GCA_033124195.1 Coracias cyanogaster | reverse complement strand
GGGCGGGGGGAGCTGATGCCACATTTATGGTCAACACGATGCCATAATTCGGAAAGCAGAACTTCATATTTCTGAGGAAATTACCCCCGTTTCCTATCTTCTCTCTAAGTCCTAATGCGGCATTATGTCCTTTCCTCCCTCTCATAAGTGGGTTTTAATTGTGCGCCTATCCCACAGTTACAGCAACAGCAATAAAGGTTTATAGGCCTTTTTTTTTTTGAAGGAAAAAAAAAAAAAGAAAGATACCATGATTAAACATCAGATCGTGAAAGCTCCAGTTTCATTTTTCTGTGAAAGGAAACATTGCACTTTACATTAATAAACAACTGTAGGAGTTTTCACCATCCAGGAATAACTCAGCATTAGGCTGCACGCTTTTGTCTGGAGAGCGGCAAGCAAGGTAATGAAAACAAAACCCATTGAGACATAAAAATACAATTTATACCTTTTTATCAAGCAAAGAAAAAGTTGGTTAACATTTCAAAAGGGAGCAGTAATGTACATTTATTGACAATTTTATTGTAATAATTAGATGTTTACACAGTCTGGACATTGTGGCTAAATCACTTCCAGCATGTTTATTTGTAAAGGGCTGTTTTCAGGGCAGTGCAGTAGGCTCATTAAGAAGACAGACTGCATTAAGATTCAAAGAAATTACTACTTCCCGGGCTTTGCTTCACTAGTTTGGATTTAAAATTAAAAAAAAAAAAAAAAGGAAAAATTAAAAACCCAACAGCAATATCATCCGAATACCCTATAGCATAGAATTATGAAGTAAAATGGACAGTATTTTCTCCTGTAAAGGAAACTTAATCTTTTCTGTTCCAAAATAATCTGGTATTGTACATTTGAAACAATATACAGCATTGTGGATGCCACTTCCAAGTGCCTTTTTGTGGCTGTTAATATATATCACTTCAACACTTATATTTATTTTTTGCACTCCAGCTAAATGACTACATGATATTTAAGATATAACTTATTACCTTTTCTTGGTTTTTTTGAGGCAGTGTTTTTAGTTCACCTTTAGGAATTCTTTAATCCAGCATTTGGTTTATATATTTATTTGATGCATAGGTGCCTTTTTTCCCTTCAGCCAAAGAAGGATCCTTTTTTACTCTGAGTCCTCAGAAATTTTCATTATTAACCAGGAAACTATTGCACATTTGGGTTTTTTTAGAGAAATAAACATGTGAAACATCTACACTTAGTCTGGATAAACCTGAATCCTCTATAAAATCTTATTTGGGGGCTTTTTTCACCAGTCAATCTAAAGGCATTTGATTCATCTGAAGTGAATTTCACACATGCTAAGGGAGGCTAAACACCAATTACACATTTTTCTAGTTTTACAAAGGTAAGAGAAAGGAAGGCAGCCAAAACAGAAAGAGCTCTCAGTAATGTAGTCTTGATAAGAAAGTCCTTTTACATCAAGTACTGCACAGAAGAGCACAGCACTGTATTTAGTGCAATATCCATTTAAAAATTTTAAAAGTCTTCAAAAATCAAGGCAGTAAATAGACTATAACATTGCTCCTATCAAGTACATGTCCATTACAATTAAGTAATCAATATGCAGTATTTATTGCTGAAAGATTATGCATAAAGAGGAGCACATAAAAGGAACTGTGTGCTTAAACCTTCCTGACTTCCCTTTAGCTGCTGTTTAGCGAAAGAGAAAGCTATTTTTCCCCAGCAGCACAATTGTTAAATGCCATCCAGTACATTCTACATAAATGCTGTCTACTCTTCGCCCTCACAAATAAAAATAAAGACAATAAAAGAAATGGATAAAGAGATGTCAGTTTGCAAAGAAAATACCGGGTTATATTTCCTGAAAGCTGCACAAGTCAACTTACAAACTTGAAATATTACAGATTTAGTTTTACAAGTCAATCACAGCTATATATTTGGCCTCATAATTACTGTCAGTTATGACAGGGAAGGCAATAATTTTTTTTCCTGACGTGTGAGTTTCTATAAAATCAGGTAGCCACATCACAGAACACTTTCTTACACAAAAAATTAAAAGGACTTCTCACAGAGATAAAGAATACTGCCAGGATTAAATATATGTCATACATTCAATTACAGAGGATGAAAAAAAAAAAAAAAAAGAGGATTATCCTTACAGGTGGATCTGATCCAAAGCCTATTATAAGGACAAGAACATTTCTATTTATTTGAGTGGACTCTGGAAAAATCCCTTTCTGTTCTCAGAAGAGGGGAAAGAAACAAGAGACAAAATTGAAGACCATTTTTATCTTTTTCTCTATTTCCTAAGACATTTAGACACCAAAGTAGTAACTAAAATTTAACTACCTGAGGTGAATAAATGGCTACAATTTGAAATTGTAGCTATTTTGCTTAAAAACATATGAGTGAAAGACATGCAGTAATTAGAATCAATGTAATGTTGCATATACTCAAAATCGGTTTAATATCTGGTACAGCCAAACACGCTTTAAGGCAAAGCAAGGTATTTGACACTTGAAGCAAGCCTTTAACTTTTTTGAACTATACTCATTGTGAGCCAAATTAATTACTGAAATAATGAACTAACATGCTTGTTGGGCAGGAAATAGTGAACGCAGTTCCTCCATGGAACCTGTGAAGTTGAAAGGGGATGAGGAACACACAAACCCACAGAGCAGTGGCATTCTACTATACTCAGCAAAGAAAAACTAAGACTGGACTTGTATTTATTCTACCATTTCAGAGTGGTGTCAGCTCACCACTAACTTACAGAATTGTAGAAAAATGGCCTGGAACAGATCTAAGGAGGTCATTTAGCACATGCCCCAACCCCAAGGCAGGAATCACCACGGTTCAGTCATTCCTAGCAGGTGAGTTTATCCCCTGCAGGTTCTTCAAAGCCTCCAGAAATGGAAATTGCAGAAGGTCCCCAGGCAAGCAACCCCAATGCTTCACTGCCCTCACCATTGGAAAGCTTCACCTTCTGCCTAATACGCCCCTACCTGGGAACAATACAAGCCTGTTTTTTCTCGGTGTTATCTGGTGATTAACACGATCCCTTTTAGTAAACTAGGGGTGCAAGTCTTACTGCAAACAAAACGTCACTCAGGCATCCCTAACATTAGATGGAGCAAATTATAAAAATGACCAATTCAGAGTTTATTCTAAAGTTGTGCCCTGTGTCATGCACCCTTTGTTCAGAACGGTGGAATTACACCCCGGGCAGATCAAAGCAGACACTGTGCAGGCTCCTGGCTAGGCAAGAGCTGTATTTCCTGCTACTTTCAGAATGTGCAACTCCATTAAGTTCTCAGGCTTGGACTTAATTATGTGAGCAATAAATTTGGCCTAGAGAAAATAGAATATACTGGGAGACATGGAGACTGTCAGTGGCCCATATACAGATGTTATAATTCTGTGTCAGTATACCCATATAACAAGATAAATCCTCATTATTACACACTTACTCCTTGGCTGAAAGGATAGAGGCACAGCCAAAGCATTCATCTGCCATTGACAGCTGTCTATTATAAAGGTTGCTGAGAACAGTAATAATATCTGCCCCTATACAATTTACATTTGGGGGGGGAGTGGACAGTGAAACAGATGGGGTCAAACACAACTTTTCACTACACTGGTGTACAGCTGGTGTACCTGCAATGGTTTTGGAAGAGTAAGTCCCCATTAATCCTGGCATAATCAATCAGATCTCAGCCCAGAGTCTACAAACCATCAGTGTGTGAACTGAGAGTTCAAAATGAGTAGAATGTAGAATACTCTATCTGGCTACAAGAACTACCTTACACCAAGGAGATCTTCTCTGGGCAGCTGGAGACCAAAACCAGAAAAGTGTTCACTTTGTGTTTATAAAACTCCCTGTATTTGTTAAGTGCTGTGCATAGATTGATTTTCAACATCAATACATACTTCTTAGATAAATTGGTATCCTGCGTCCAGGTGGCTAACTCATGGTTAGGGGTATCCTCTAAATCACAAAAATTAACTTTCCACAACACTAACAATTTTATTTTAAATCCTGTATTTCACATGAGTAAGACATTTTAGGAGTACTTCCAATGAAGCTAAGGGAACTACACAACTGAATGCTTACTGTTGTCAATAAGGAGTTAATACTGCACTCTCAAATTAAGAATTACCTACATAATTTTCATTGAGGTTAAGGGGTAGTCCCATGGCTAAATTCTCTTGTTTCAGATTGTACATGCTGAACTGATTCTGTTTTCAAGAAGCAGACAGTGGAAAAAACAGAAGACATTTGTGTCATTGACAACTGCCTACATTTCAATTTTTTTCTGTAATACCAGCAGAAATGACAACACTTAGGATGAGCAGAACATTCAAGAGCCCACACATATAAGAAGGGCAGACGCTAATAAGTATTATGATGAATGCATTCTGAATAGCTACTGTAATTTCAGTTAATACATTTAGCAAACAGTATGTCTACTGTTACTGTTAACTAGACAAAATTATTGAAATAATTGTCTGAATTACCACAATTAATTCATGAGCAAACACTGTTTACCAAATAAAATAAATATGCTCACAGTAGCTGGTCGTTCAAGGACTCCTATGAGTCACTCTTGTTATTTTTAGACTGAATTACTGTAATACATATGCTCCATGTTTCAAATGTTACAACATCTAAAGCAAGGGTATTTTGCACGAAGGCCTCCTCAACAGAGGCAACATCAACGAGAATTTACAAAATAGAATTCCATTTCTTGGAATGAAATATATTATCTTTACCTTTTAATGAAATGGGCATGATGAAATCCCTTTGTGGTCCATGTATGCTTCCTGGAATCATCCACTTGTCTGAGGACATGTAAACAGGAACATATCACATCATAGCTTCATACACTGTTCTGTCAGATCAGGATATAATTCAAAACCCCGATCCACATGTGATGGACAAACACCTGCATAACTTGCTAGCTCATTAAGTTTATTAGAGACGTTTAGTAGCAACGCTGTAGCTCAATTGCCCAAGATAATATCGAACATAAGTAAGGATCAGTTTTCAGCAAAGGGCTGGCCATGAAGGTCTTCATTCTCCACTGCTTGCCTAAGTCTAACACAGACCACCACTGGCACAGATCTGTGTTCACACTCTTAAGTAGGCATTTCTTTAGTCTGTACCTGAAACAGCAATTTGACCCAATTCTGTAAAAATTCTATGTTTCAGTAAGATGTTCTCCTCTTTGTAGTTTTGGATAAGTAACGGATGCAAAAATACCGAGTATTTACAGAAGTGCAAGTCATAAACATGGCTTAGTGAGAGAGATTATTCTGGATGATGCCTCTGTGTTTTGAAGTTTCACTCACCTTCTGAAAATTTACAAAGCTCAGGAGAGAAGATGCTTGTTTCCTGAACACTGCCTTCAGAGCAGTACTAGATATATTAGAGGGAAGGCAATTCTGGTCACAGTCAATAATGACCTACAGGTGACCTTAGGTAGCTATATCATAAGACAGTAAGTAGCTGAATAGGTGATTTCAGTCTAGAAGTGGGTAAGTACTCACGTCATCTATAATGTGCCAGTCTCAGCAGCAGAGAAACAGTTCTCATAGTTGGTGATGTGGATTGTCTATTTTTTTGTTAAGTAATGGAAATCTAGAGGTATTGACTCCCAATCCCCTCCCCTTTTGTTGTGGTCTAATACCTTAAAATTAAGTCCAGAATTCATCTGAAAACAGCAGAAAAAGATGTTGCAAAAAAATGAGCCTGGCGTATTTTATCTCTACAGACAAACAAAAATTTGTATCACAAAAGACACACAGGTTTTGATAAGAGGCACCTGACATAATGCATTAAGAGTACTATCACAACAGGAAATGCAGGATGAGAGAAGAGACATTACTAAAAGAGAGCCTTTAAACAACAGGAAACAGAATTTTTTTAAAAGCTAGGAATACCATTTTTTATAGTAAAGGTAGCGTGGCTATTATGAGCATGCACACATAAACATGTTATAGAAAGGAGAAACCAGCATCAAAACATGATTGTAGGTGTCTAGATAATAAAACCTATTCCTTCCCACACATACATGTGCATTCATGCCTGGCTGTTTTTAATTTAAATATAAGGAAAGAATAGCAGTCATCTTGGAAGAGAGCAGCAGCAAAGGAAGAAGGTCCCTCTGCTTCGCTGGTGCCACATGCCTGTTTACAGATTTCATCTTTTCACTTCCAAACTGCAGTAAGTCTCAGAGGCTGAAGACTGCCAATGAATAGACTGAGTTGCCCACACCTGTCAGACTGACTGCGCTCTGCACTTCTCATGCTGACCCTATTCGATTTGACTATTAAAAAGCAGCATTGGGCCATGTCAGCTCTTGGGTGGGAGACTGCCAAGGCACACTTCCATGCTGCTGGCATTTGAAAGAATGATAATGATCCTGTGTAATACTTCTTTTCCTTTAACCTAGGCAGTTCTGCTCGGGGGTCAGTTCTGTGCTGCTATGTACCCTGTCTTGTAGCATGAAGTGTAAAACGAAAAGCCTGGTTGCCTGTGGCCATTAAAAATGCCATAGTGTTATTTGCAAATATGCAAGCAATTACAGCTGACTGGAAGTGGCCAGACTGGTAATTCCATTCTGCCAACATAAATCCTCCCACTGCAACTGAATGTGGAATATTTTTTCATCTCACAGCATAAACTTTAAAGTATTGCTGTAAAATGCTCATTAGCCATCGCATATCTTTATGGAGTAGCACTTGCTTTACAATAGAGGCTGGAAGGAAGTTTGTTCCACAGGGTTGTGAGACATTTGGGCTACTCTTGGATAAATGCTCCACCCATCAATTTGCTACAGCAGAAAATTAAGAGGCAGATTGGTTTTTAGTGGCATTTGAAACTATCTGCCTTTTCATCTCTCAGCAGCCTTTCTTCTCAGACTGTCTGCACTGTTGTACTTTATTCTCCCACACATTGCTACAAGATGACACCTTGCATTTTTAAGTTTTCTTGTTAATTAAAAGACTTGATCCTCCCAAAAGGCTGGAAAGAAGCTGCCATTTCCAGTTCTAAATTTTACTCATGCTGGCATAGCTTTCAGGTGCAGAAGTTTTTCCTCTTACCTTGCTTTGAACCTAGCTCCCTATGAATTTCTCTCTGGGGTAGTTTGGACTAAGAACAATTCCAGGCAGCCGAAACAAAATTGTCTAGATCCCACTACAAAATCACTCCTAAACAAATCCGTAAAGGGCTATGATGTTACAGTTAATGGCTTATCACTGCCCAATATGCTTTACAGTTTAAAGGAAATATATAAAAAATTTTTGGCACAACACAGTATCCAACTGTGATCATCCCTTTGACCTGCACATCCTGTCACCATCTCGGCTCCCCTTTACTTCTCCGTGTAGTAAGGAGAGACCAGCCAAGTCACAATTTCATCCCAGAAGCATGAAATACCGTGCTTACACACAGCCTGAATCCATTATTTTAAGTCCATAGTTTGAAGTTGGTTGGTACTGGTCCCTCACAGTAAGACATGGGATGCTGGGCAGGAAATGAACTCTAAAACAGAGATGCAGATTTGGCAGAGCACTTTTCCCTGAGCTCAGTGTTGTTTTTTCTAAATAAAGATGGAATTAAGCAGACACTTGAGACATGTCAGCTTCAGAGAAACCTCAAGTAAGTGAAGGTCTTACAGTTTATCAGTACATTGTGCTATGTACGGTGGGAAGCTGTTTATAAGTTTTCCATGCATACGCTTATTCTCACAAGTACATACTAATAAATTTTTCATCAGCTTGAGGGGGAGAGATGAGAGAAACATCAACCATCTCATGTAGCTGAAGAGCACACCATTGTCATCTACCTGGGTACTTTCATCCCATGTTTTAATATTCTACAGATTTTCTACAGATCCCAGTGAACTTTTATCAAGCCAGGGCTCTGACGTACACTCACATCTTCATTTTGCTTTACCTGAGATAGAAAACTGGATTTCTATCTTTTGGCTTCAGAGAAGTCAGCGCCTTTCTTTTGTCTAGTTCAGCCTACAGAAATAATTGCATCTCTTTCAGAAAGAGGACAAAGTATTCAGCAAAAGGCACTTTGAAACTGTATTGCCTGGTTTTGAGTTCCTGTTCTGAGAGCCTGACCCAGAAGCAACCAAATTCAATAGTTTCTCAGTTTCAACAGTTTTTGGATCAGATTCTAAAGGGTTATTTGTTATGCTCCTTCTAATGCTGTGTCAGACTACCAAACCAAAAAGAAGAAAGTTTTTGCATTTGGCTTTAAATACAGATTGGGATCGTAATTAGCATTCACATGCAGCTTAATTCCAGTCAAAAAAAGTTTTTGTCATTAATAGAGGTGCAAAAGGTAAGCCGACACACATGACTTCTCTAAATCTTATCCATAGACCTCTCTGATGGAAGAACCAGCGCGTACACTACCATCAGTAAGTGTAATTTGTGGCAGTATTCACAAAAAGCTATATCCTAACTAGATGCTGGAAAAATACGTGAACCAGTTGTCCATATATAGAAGTACATGAAAAAATACTAGAGAGTGGCATGATCATATCCGGGTGCCTCTGCTATAAAAAGCATTTGTATTACCCTTACTTCTCTGAATAAATTCAAATGACAGCCCCATTTCATTTCTTCATTCAGTCTGGAGGCCAGATGGCATTAGAATCATTTACTTCACCTTGTTGTGCTTAATTACTACAATCAACACACTATTTTCCAAATTAATCATAACAAAGTAATTTCATTAGTAACACAGCAGGCTGTTGAATTATTAGCATCATAACAGTTTGCAAACAATTAAACTTTATTTGAACCTTAAAAATTTGCAGAGTAGAACATTATTGTAAGATCTAATGACAGTATAGTACAAATCCAGAACAGAGCAAATAATCAAGCAAAACGCCATACAAAATATGACTTACAATCACCTTTTTAAAGTATTAGCTGCTTTACTGTGCACGGAAAGGCAAGCACAAGCTAAGTAAACAAAGAAATAAGGCAATTAGCATTTTCTACCATCGAGTTTTGTTTAGGTAAGTATCAACAGAGATTTTAACCAAAGAAGGCTATGGTATTTGCACAGACTTAAAGGAAACAATTCATCCGCGGTTCGTTGCAGGCTTATTCCAAGACACTTCAAGGGAGTTTTGGGACATCTTTCGCGTTTCGGATTTTAAGGCAGCGTGTTTATTCTCCGCCATATGCACTAGGAGGAGGGGAAAGCCCGGCAGGAGCACCACAGACAAAAGACACTTTATTTCCCCGGTTGCCACCACCCAGGAGAGGAGGCGCTCGGCAGCCCCGCCGCTCATCGCTGGGGTCGGGACTCCCTCTCCTGGAGAAGCGGCGGAACCGGCGCGGGGCTGCGCGGCGGGGGAGGGGTCGGGGCCGGGGCCGGGGCCGGGGCCGGGGCCGGGCTCGGCCTCCTTCCGTGCAGTGAAAATCTGCTGCCACCTGCCGCCGCCGCCGCGCAGTGCAGCGCAGGGCCGCGCAGGGCCGCGCAGGGCCGCGCAGGGCCGCGCAGGATGGCACAGCACAGCTCCTTCCCCTGCCCCAGGATCCAGGCTCTCCTGCACAACCACTCAGCTCAGCACCGGGATCCTTGCCCTGACCCTGGCCTCAGTCAGGTTTCGCCCCAGCGCACGTCGCCTTAAGAAGAGGGGGTGGATTTACTCCCCAAAAGCAGGTGGTGGTGGAATTCGGAGTTACATAATTAATAAAAGCCATTTCCGCGGGCAGATTTATTACGCTGCCATGTTAACAAGAGAGAAGGCGCTGTTCTAGCCTTGATATTAACGCTTCACATTCTGTACACAATCCACAAGTACCTTTGACAAATTAAAGTAGTGAAAGATCTGAAGACTATAATCTATCATTTTAAAGCTTCACTGATAACATACAGAATCCATTTCAATGACTATCTCTTTTTTTAAAAGCTACAACAAAATCCTGTACCCTGTTTGACGCCTACTGGAAACCAGTGTACCATCAGGGATCATACACAGGCTAACATAAAGTGCAACATCTTCCTTTACTGCAAGGATCCAATTCTGAGTTCAGATTAATGTTACCTTTTAACCCACAGTGTTTCCAGGGCCCGCCTGAAGCGTAAACAGCACAAGCAACTCCAAGGGGACCTGCACAGGCTCAGCAATTCGCAGGCTGGCTTGACCTGCCTCTTTGGCAGATTAAGGGTCTCACAAATCAAGTGTGTGGGAGGATTCAAAAAGTTGATCTCGCATGCTAATAGTAAAGAGCTTCGCCAAAACAAGACTATTTAAAGTATTAACTCTGACTTGCCCAACCCCTTGTCCACAAGGAATAGTACTTTAGTGTAGTTCTTGACGTTCCAACTGTTGCTTTTAGCCACGAAGTTCTGGATTTGACACAAAGGCTGCAGGGAGCTGTTATGAATCCACTGAGAGCTAAAGATGCCTGCTGCACAACTTGTATGAGACATTTCACGTATTAACAAGGTATCTGGGCTTGACTCCCTGAAAGTATCTGTAAGGTACAGATAAAATATTCCACACTACCACAGACAGAAATCATTATCACTTGCCATTTAGCTCATACTGACTTAGCAAAAATTGTTGGGTTTAACATATTGTCTTTTCACAAATTCCCATGTAATTCATATCTCCAAGTCAGAACAGTATCAGGGCAGTATTACCACATAGGCCAATTTACTACAGCAGCAAAAGAACTAAACCTTCATTTTGTGGTAAGAAAATATCAATTAGCAAGACAATACTAAATACAAGAGAAAAATAAATCATTGGCTAAAACATAATAGAAAAACATAGTAATCGTTTTCTGCTTTCAAAATTCAGCTTAATTTTTCTAAATCTGAGGAACAGGAAAACATAGCCAAAGTCCCTGAAAAAAACTACAAATCAATAGCTATACAGAGTGCTGCTAATATGCTTAAGAAAAGAGCAACAGGCACTATTTGGCTGCTTGTGCCCTGTACGTTTATCATCTATTTCATTCCCTGGCATTACAATTCTGTAAGAAGTGGCTAAGAACAACATTTCTGCAGAATTATGATCACAGTTTTAATGTTTAATATACATAAGGCAACAATCTGACTACATTCAATGAAATGACAAAATGTGTACGGCAGAATCTTCTTTCAGAGGCTGGGTCTGTAAACTGCAGCTGCACACCACTCTTGATTTCAAGTGCAGATTTCTCCTGATAAGGGAGAGGGAAGTTGAAAGTTCATAATTAAATTTAAAAACTCAAACATGCATATCAAACCCTGTCCAAATAATATCTATCCCCTTCCACAGTTTTCTGCACAGACAGGTACATACGTATTACTAAAGTAACAAAACTAACTAGAAATTGCACCAATTTTATTTTACAAAAAGGCAAAAAATCTGAAAAAAAGCAACATAGTTATAAAATACATCATCTTTTGTACAGTGCGGTTCAATATTTCATACAGAATCCCAGAAAAAGTGCTTTAATTGAACCTTCAATATATTTTGCCATAATCTTTATGTTAACAGGACTCCTACAAAGGTTCCAGGAAAGAAATACTTATGAAACAGAGAACAAGGGAACATATAAGCCATTACAGAAGATTGGATTAAAATGTACTTACCCAGGCCTCTCAAATATCATACATCTCCATTATGTAGGCTTTAGGCACCAAGCCAATGGTTCCGTTCATTTCTCCTACCCACCAGCCAAAGCTATTGTACTCCTAATTGAAAACAATATGCAATATTAACCTTTAGTCTGATATAAATGCAATAGAGTTTTGTATGCAACTCCTTATGGATGCTTTCTCTTATATACAGTTATAATCATTTCAACTGAAAATTAAAACATTATATCTTTTTGTTAGAAGCATTCACACGCAGAGTTAGGCAAAGACAGAAGTTAAATTTTTTAAAGACCAGGCATACTCAGGAAAATTTCTTAATTATGGCCACACTTCTCTATAACACCTACTAAAAATAGCTGACCTCTCCATCCTCTATTCAGCACAAATATAAAAACCTTCTCTTTTTAACTAAAATCTAATAGCACAATGTTGACATATAAGAATCAACTGGGATTCTTTCAGTACCACAAGCCTAAACTCTAAGAAACTTACAATCAACTTCTTTTAAAAACTACTTTGCTCAAATGTGAAGGGTACACTATATATCTAATATATAATCTCCTTCTGTGGACAAAGTCTCCTATTGCTTTAGGCTTACAGAAAATTCTACGGCAGATCTCATATGTCTGACAGATGACTAATGTACTTTTGTTTGAAATTTGTTTAGGCTTAGTGAGATAAATATGAAACAAAATGAATTATAATAGTTTAAAGAAATAATATCTTCCAAAAGCAATACCAAGTAAGAGTATTGTGGGATCTAAATTTAATTTTTTTCCTATGAGGTAAATATTTTAAGATCAATCCTAACAGTGGTTCAATAAATTGTAACAGCTGAAATTGCACACACACATATATTGAGTTACAAATGAAGCATTATTAAAACAGAGACCCCATTGAAAATTGAATGATTAGTAAGATAGAAATTACTTTAGAACAAACGGGGAAAATATAAAATACACAGATATCTCTGATAAGCAACATCTGCTTCCTGCTACACTGGCTTTCTGACGAGAAAAGCAAAACGCTGTAGGATTTTGAATTAATGATCCTACTGAGATGAAGCTATTATTTTGACTGTACATAAAGTTTTTTTGGTTATAAATAGTCCAGTGGAGCTTAAGGGTTAATAATGTTTCATTAGAGCCCGAGCTATAATGATTTGCTGCTGGCATATTTGGTCTGGTTGAGAGTTCTCTAGGGTCCTATGAGGTGCTTGGTGTACTCAGCTCTCCCTGTGCTTAACTACGATGAAGCCCTGTTGATGGCCCACTTTTGTGTGGGCTCAGGGTTGTTTTTTTTCTTTGCATTTTTTTAAACATGCTTTTATGCAGGTTGCATGCAGACACACACACACTTTTGTATTTTCTTACTGTGGAAAGCTGAACACCAGCCTGAAATACTTGCTTCCTTCACAGTGAATTTGTTATTTAAAAAAATTCTACCCTACTATCCATAAAATACTGCCGTTACGTGTGAGTTAAAGAAAATCCACATAAAAAGCAGCAGGCAACCCTTCATTTATGATGTGAACACAAAAATGAGGAAGCTGCAAAAATAATTCTACGTCCTTCCACTGCAGAACGGACTGCTGGGGATGGGTCTGGTCTGGAGGTATCTGAACCTGATCTTCAGTGCAAACTGCTCTCCACAGAAGTTAAGAACCGCTTATAACCTTTTCCCATGGGGTTAGACATTACACCCCAAATCTTTAAAGTCTAAATAATACCCTGACACAGAGGTTTATAATGACCCAGATCAGCCTGTTTGTTTTTTTTTTTTTTAATCTCAAAATACACTGGTTAAATATACAAACTGGATTTTTAGACTGAAGTGGGAAATTGCTGAAAGGAGCAGTACTCATGTATACTGCTGGAATCTCAGCAATAAATCTCCCCAAGAGAAAGCAAAAAAATATTTTAAGCTGTTACATGGAACTAGTGAAGTGACTGACAAGAATGATGAAGCAAGTTTTGCTAGACATCAGCCAAAAAAACAAATAATACATGAAATGAAGGAAGTGGCTTAGTTAAGTGGTCATTAAACTGCATGTGACAAATGGCATAGAAAAAGCCTGTGGACTACATTATCCATTGAAAATGTTCCACTTAGCAACACTACATGAACTTAGAAACAATTGTTTTTAAGGAAACAATTCACATACCTCAAATTAAAATTAAAAGCATGCTGCTGTTCTGAAAACTTTCTGGGTTTTGCTACTTACTTACTAATACACCACTTACTGCTCTGGCATGGAGCTAAGTGAGAAGATGAAATGAATGTTGATGTAACAGGCTAGTAAACTAATTTAAGGATTCACTGCCACCATTATACCATACAGACAATATTGCAACACAGAAGCTTTTACTTTACATTACTATTCTTTGCATGGGTCTCAAGAGCAACATGAATCCCAATTAAACTATCTGCAGTCTATAGAAGTCTGTACAAAAATGTAATGCAGATACCTGGCTACCGAGAACATAACTTTAATCTTAGGCTTTAGAATAATTAGACAGCACTCCCTTTTAAACTAATTAAAGTACGGACATTTCTCTTTAAGCTCCCAACCACTCCTTTCCGTTCTCAGCACCATGAAAGAGTGCTTACTAGTCAGGCAGATAAGCAGTACCTCCCAGTCGTTTCTTGAAGTCACATATAAAATCCAAATTGATGTATTGTTTCTATCAACGTTACCAATTATAAACTCCTTCACAGCAATATAATTTAATTAATACACTGCTGTTGTGAGGTCTGTATGCCTATTACTGCTGCTTGAAATGTCTAGAATAAGCATCTAAAGCCCATGTTTGTGGGACATCATGATTTGTCTGCAGAAGGATATGAATACAGTTAGGAGTTCTATATTATTTTTTAAGAGTTGGGAAGCACAGTGCTTTTGCAAGCACTAGCTTCAGATCTCAGGTACCACTGGGTTTACCATCTGGTATCCCTCACTGCGTTCAGCTCTTAACATCACTGCTAACATAGGCAAGCGACTATACTTCAGAAGGACTGATAAAATAATAAAGAGTCCTTTAATCTACAGGAAACCATTGTAGTCAATTTATAAGAAATATTGCATCCCTTTGTAGGATGTGTAATTATTTTCTATTAATCATGTGCTATAAAGCTACATTATGTGGTTATTCTGTTATCACTAGAAAGAGGCCTGCAGTCAGCTCTTGACAATGTTAGGTAATTACTAACACAAAGCTGCTTTCTCCTTATGTAGAAATGCTATCAAGATCCAGAGGTGCTGTGATGCTCACTGTATGAAAATAACTCTCCAAAGAAATTCAATAACTGCAAAATGAATTGCTCCAAGGCAAACAGAGGGCTAGGAGAGGGGGGCAGGGCCAGCCCCAGCAGCCCTGCAATGAGGAGAATGCACAAGTGTGCGGCTGGGGCTCTGCCATGTGACGGGGAGCACATTTTGCCATACCAGCAACCAGGCAGGGGCGGGGGGAGGCAGGGGCCACCACAACCCCTGCAGGACAAGCACCAGGGCACTGGAATATATTATGCCAAATAAGACGATACAACAACCTTAGCAAATGACCAAATGCTTTCTAAGCTACTTCTTGTGTTTTCACTGTCTGTAGAGTGTTGTTTTTTTTTCCCCAGCAGAAATGTATTAGGCAAAATGAAGTAATTTCACAAGGGTAGCAAGGAACAGGTTATGACTTAACATGCTGGCAAAACACTCTCTGTACAGCGTGCTATGATAGCATACATACTGTGAGCAGAAGCTTCTCCTTGTCCCCATCCCACCAGTTTCACTGCACTGATGTTTATGTACCTATGACTCCATAAAGCACTGACCATGGAAGTTTTTGCACTTGAGGAAAACACTGGTAGGAATACACTACCAGTTTCTTACAAATATTTTTTACATACAAGATTTTTGTACTATATAGAAATTTGATATGTCAGAAGATAAAAAGTTCATATGCAAGAGGATTTCCAGAACAGCCTCTACCTTTAGACAGATCCTCTGCGTAAATGAGGCTTTCCAGATGCTTTGCACCATAGTAACTTCTACTGACTTCAGCAAAAGTTAAGAACATCTGGTCCTTGTGCAACTAGTCCCTATTGTTCAATACATATGGTATGTTTTTTGTGTTTGTGGGATGTTTTGTTGTTGTTGTTTTGCTTTTTAAAAAAGAGCTGCTGAAAATCACCATTGTGTTTCAATGCCTTGAGGAAAACAAGGGAGCTGTCTTTTTTTTGCCTCTTCCAATGGCACAGTAAGTAATATTAAGTTATGGGCTGAAGATCTGTGAACTTTAAAACAGAAAAGCAAAATGTATCTATAGCCTTGTTTGGGATTAAAGTAAGTAGCCTCTCCTATCAAGCTAAAGATGTGTGGAAAGCAGGGAGGATTTTTTTTTCCAGAATATCCTGGGGGACAATTTTTCAAGATAATATTTCAAAACACCTCCAATTCATCCAGGAGATTCAAACTACCTAAAAAATTTTAGAACTTCCTTTGGTGTAATTGCTGAATGATACATTATCAACCAGGGAGCGTTTTTGGCACAGAACAGCATTTTCACTAAAAAGCAGAAAATGACAGATGTTTTAGGTAACAGAATAAGACTTCTTCACAGGTAGTAGAGTTGTTTTAAGACAGCAATAAAATGGTCATCTTTAAGAATATAAGCCTCAGATTTATTGTATAGTCGCATTATTAGGTTTTATTTCCTGCAATGACATGAGACAAAATAGACACCAATTAAAGAGTCCCAATATAAATCAGGGTAAGCAGACTGAATTCTCAATCAAGACCGGCCCCTGAAAACACCCTGGAATGATAGAAGGGCCATTTCATTTTCCATTAGATGACACAATGCGAAATTTTTTTCTAATCAGGTAGGTAAATGCTTACATATTATCAGTGTGCAAACCAACAGAGCTAGAGTCACTTTGCATTAGTTTTAACTAGCCTTTCATTTAAAGGCCTTTGCTCTTGTTTAGCCATGTATCTTCCCCCCCCTGCCCCATAAGGAATATGCCTAAACAAGCCAGAAGGAGAAAATGTACAACTTTTAGTGTATTGCATTTTTGTTTTGATCAGAAGCATCCCACTGAGTATCTCCCAATGCTCCCACTTCCCCACCTTAGCTCACTTTGCAGAGCAGTCAGTCTCAAAGCACGTGCTACATTTCTTTTGGATGAAACTCAAATGGAAGATGCACTTGAATGTCTTCTAACCACTAATGTGTTCTGAATTCCATAAAACCAGGCTAGCGCTCTCTGGATATCAAACCCCTTTGAAAATGCACGTTGTGGACGCCACTAAGTGCAGCACTAAGTGTTGCACTCTGCAAACCTGCTTCTGTTGGTATGCCCTGTTTACTAAGGTAGATGTAGGCAGTATGGTCATGGAAAGAGAAATTACTCTTAAATATGTATCGTGATACAATTAGTCAGAAAAAAAAAAAAAAAAACACTGGATTTTAGTGTGCCTTCTATATCTTTTCAAAAAATACTGAATAGATACATTTAATGAAGATTATATAGATAACATACAAAATGCTCACACTGATTATGAAACAGCTGCACTGTTAAGTTGCACTTTATTTCATATGCAGTAACTTGAGTTATGGAGATTTCTTTCTTTGTCTTTTCACTAACCAAAAATTATAGTTTGAGATGTAAGCATTTTCACAGACATGTCTTGTATTCAAAGAACAAAAATCTGCCACACTGGAAATGTACAACCAAGACAGATACGAAGTTAACACTCTAGTTTCGTGGAAAATTCTAGAACAAAGGGTTAAGTCATAGATGAGATTTCCATGAATCATACATACCAGAGTAAGTAGCATTATATTGCATTGGCATGTACTCAATAACAGGGAAGGAGAATTCCAGTTTGAGATATAATATCTGATTTTGAAGTATTATTCGTTGTCTTAATGCACATAAAAATATCAACGAGATGGGTATTAAATTAGATTAAAAGTTAAGAAATGTCAGTAATTTTACTAAGCAGGTGTCTGCTAACATCTAAGTAAATTTCCATTACTACTTACATTTGGCTGATTAAGGAATTTCCCAACACAAAACATACACCTAAAGCAAACAAATATTACAATTGCTGCACTTGCATAAACAGTGCATATAAAACTTTAAAAAAAAATAATAATAATAGCACCTTAACTCACAGTTCTCTTTGTTTCTGGAAATTGATTTCTTGAGTAAAGCTATGGAAGATTTATAGAAAGGACTTTCATGTCACAGTTTGTTTCCCCATTTATCATAGGGGCTTGAAAGCAAAGGCAAGCCCATAAATGAGCAGAAGTTAAGAGCAATCATCCCTTTAGAAAACAGGATGCCCAAGTATTGCATTTCTAATAGTCAATATTAACTAAGAACTCAATCTTAACTAATACATGTTATTAATGAGTCCCTCTATCAGTAAAGCTATAGAAAGTTTTCTACGACATAGCAGAAGAGGGGTATATATTTTTCTGAAAGTTCACAGATTCATAGTGTAAGTTATAAAAGCCACCTGAATATTCAAGAATACTATAAAAGGATAATAGTGTAAGTTTATCTGTACAGATTAATCTGAAAAGTTAACTTTTTTTTTTTAAATAAAGTTCACAAGTACTATTGCAACAGTTCTGTTAATTCTGCTCAGACTAAAAATTTGACTTTTGAAGGAAACTCTCAAAGGTAGAAAAAAATAGAAAAAAAGTCTTGGATTTTTTTTGTAAGAGCCCATAGGACTGCTGCCACACAAAACCCACAATGGACATAAATATCTAGAAAATAGTTTTTTAATGTACCTTTAAAACCAGTAAAACATGCTTTCTACATTAGTAACACTGGTTAGGCATAGGTATTTGTATTATCAGAGTATAAGCATGCAAATCATGCTCATTGCACTAACATTGAATTTTGATGCTCAGTTTAAAGCAAATTATGGGGGATTTGTCTTTGCATAATACTTAGCTATTTTAGGAAGTAAACATTGCCAAACTGAAACCTTGTTCATTTGTCTAAAAGGCATTCTCCTAAAAACTTACATGCAATATATTGCTCCTCGTGCTTTATTTAAATTATGTCAATGCCTGAATTTGCTTAACTGGTTCATAATTACTTCTGTTGTACTAATGATCTCATTTCTTGGAAACAAAATAGTTACTTTTCCCCTGATTTCTGTGTGAAAAGCAGGTAAAAATATATTGCTTTGGCATAACTGTTACTGTGAGAGACAAGTATCTCTCTTACCACGTTCATCAGAGCCAGCTATAGCATTTATATTTCATTGTAAAACAAAGAACTATTACAGGTTGCACAAATATGCTCGATATTTTGTTAATGCTTCACTCTTCCTACTATAGTACCTCTATACCTGTACTTACTTCCTTATCAGCAAAAGGTGATTTTCAAGAGTGATGTTGATACCTGGCTGACATATGATAGAAAGGCAATAAAGCCATAGCTAGGTTCAAGATGAAGCTGAATTTATGACACCATTTTGGATCCATACACATCGCCTCCTGTCAGTACCTGCATCTCTCATTTTCAACCACTAGATGGTGTGAAAAAATAAAAAAATTGCCAAGGATTCAGGCCGACTGCCACAAAATCCAGGTATTCATGTAGGGGATTAGGAAATTTTCTTTGAAGAAAAGTCTTGACCCACTTCAGAATGGTTAGGTTCAAGTTTCCTTTGGTTATATTTTCACTTACAGACAAAGAGCTCATAAATGATCAGACCTTGAAACTGAATCAAGTGGAGGGTTAAGATGAATAATTCTCTGGCACTTTCCCCTCCAGGGACCCTAAATTCAGAGCTGACAGTAGTAGCCAACACTCATTTTTCTGAAAAAGCTGTAACGGGGCTGAATTTTCTGGGCTGTATTTTGGAGTAGAAATCATTTCCAAAGAGAGAGGCTCTATATATCTGCAGCAGCCCAAGCCTGTTTCAAGGACTGATTAAGGATTAATCACGGCATTACCACAAGACAGTTGATATACAGAGGACAGCTTAAGCTACTGTTTTTCTATTCTGCTCCATTTTTGAAATTAAATTTCTCACTCTTTTGGGGAAGGAGTAGCAAATGATTTTTTCACCTACAAGCTGAAGATTAAGATTTTATAGTCCCCATACTGTACTAGAAGAGCACAACCCACAGAGAGGCCAAACTCATACAGTGGAATCCGTTTGTTCACAGGCTTTTTTAGGGAAAGGAGAGAGGGAAGAGGTGGTTATTTTAAATTAGCACCATTCCTCAGTGCTCTATAACTGTTTCAAAGTCTGCCCAACCCAAGAGTGGTATCTGGCCTTTAGTAATGCAATTCAGTTATTAGTTTAAGTGACAATGAAATACCTCAAAAGACATAAATGGTCATATTACCATTAGTAATACATCTT
>JAVSBS010001834.1:7178-24014 GCA_033124195.1 Coracias cyanogaster | reverse complement strand
TTGGTGTGAGGGTGTGGGAGCCTGGCCCAGGCTGCCCAGAGAGGTTGTGGAGTCTCCTTCTCTGGAGATTCCAAAGGCTCCTGGGTGCGATCCTGGGCCCCCTGGTCTGGGTGAGCTGCTGGAGCAGGGGGGTTGGACGAGATGATCCTCAGAGGTCCCTTCCAACCCCACTAGTCTGTGATTCTGTGATTCTCAAGTGTTTTTGTGGTTAATCTCCAACCCAGGGGTGTTGCCTTTACCTTAGAGAAGAGGAAACTGAGGCAGAGAGGCTCATTAAGTGTCAGAGGCTCATTTGCAGTCCTGGTGGTTAACTGTGCAATCAGTTTGGTGGACCAGGTTCCTACTAAATTAAACCATTAAAAAAACTAATAGTGGAAATAGCAAAGCGAGCCAAGACGAAAACGGAGTGAAAAGTAGAACGCTGTAAACTACCCATACATTTTTTAGTCCGCATACAGTGGAGGTGCATACAGTTATTTCTCAGGAATTGTTTATTTAGTTGCCACTATTAAATAAATACTACTGTCACTTTTTCAAGGCCTTTTGGTTTTTTGTTGTGTTTTTTTTTCTTTTAAATAAACCCAGCGAAGCCTCTTGGACATGGCCTTAGTGCTGCATTGGCTCATGGATCACTCTGCTCTGAAGTTTGTATTAATCAGCGCTCCGCAGTCAGTGTATTGTTGCTTCATTAACCTACTTGTTTTTAAGTATCTGTAAATCACAAAGAGGAGAAGTCATGCTGCTAGCTGAGAAAGCAGCCCTGTTTGTAGCATCTCTCCTCTCTGAATCACATTTCTGGTTAGCACTTAGGGCGTTGTGTTGTGGGGTTGTTTTGTTGTTGTTGGGTTTGGTGATTTTTTTTTTTTGCTGTCGTTTTTCTTAGCTGTGAAATTTGTGGCGTAGCCTAGAAGGACGTTTCAGATGTGTATATCCAAAATTGTAAGTGCTGTTGCTTTTAACATCCAAGCTCCCCGGGGATATTTGATTCTGGAATACATCTATTCTCCAAGTGTTATTTCCCTGCTCACAATGTCACAGCTAAGGTCTTGTTGTTCAGGAGGTAGATTTTATTTGTCAGTATGGTGTGTTGTCCTAGAGAGGCAGGGAATTGCCATAAAAATGATTTATTTCATTTTTTAAGTGAATCATTACAGGAGTTGTTAAAGGGTGCTAATAAATATTGCTAATAGAAAGATCGTTACAGGGTCTGTAGGAGGCAAGGAGGTCGGCGTGAGGCTCTACAAGCTACTGGTGGTTACGTGTTGTTAATATTTCTCTGGCTAACAGTGCTGGTGTTCAGTGGTTGTGTCCTGCACTTCTAAAGAAGACTTGTAGGGGGCTGGAAAGGAAGAAGAAAGGGTTATTCTTGCTGTTGGTACTGAGGTTCATACGTTGAGGAGCTGGTGAATCGGTGAGCTCCTCTAGTGGCAGGCTGGACTTGATACTCATCATCATCATCTTCATTTTTCTGTGGTGGCATCCAAGCCTCTACTTGGACCATTATCATGGAGGGGACGTGGGGAGTCAACTGGTGCCTCTCCGTGGTGCCGATTTGGAGTTAGGAGTAAGCAACTCATGAGCTGCTTTTGTTTTCCTGTTATTTCTTGGGATTGCGATGTCAGGATAATAGGGTGAAGCGGATGTTTTCTACTCCGCAGCCTCCGTCAAGTATTCGGTTGGTGTCTGGCTTTTACTGTTGAAAACTCTGTTGTTTAAAGTTTGGCGGCTCAGATTTAGGGCATAAGGCACCTACGTGCAGTCGAACCCAAAACATGACTCACGGTGGAAATTTGTAGTTGCAGGCACTGAGTGTGCAACTTGCTTTCCTTTGAAACACGGTCGATTATGCAACATGAGCTGACAAGTACATTTCTGAGCATTTTCCTCTGACTACATATAAGCATCAGTTCTGAAATTTGGAGAGCTTTCTAATTGAATGATATTCTCTAGGAGACTCAAATACATATTAACAAAATTTTTTAAAGCTAACAAAGAATAATTGAGCTTCAATAGCATTTGATTACGTTCGGTGCGAGTTTCAGAAACCATTTTTTCTTACAGATGTAAATTGCGGTTGCGTTTCTATCGTGGTATTTTTGTGCCATGTGGAAAGTGCCACATGAGCTGTTGGCACTGCAGCACCAGGCTTCTGGATGAAGGATTTAGAAGCATACCAAGTAAACACGGATAGTTGCAGTGAGGTCCCTGCCAAGTACAACCAGCATTTTTGTTGCCGTTTACCAGCCTATCCTACCTGTTGAGAAACGGAACGTCAACTGCGAACGTACACTTTGAGTTTGCAAGTCATCTTCCCCAAACTCCTAAAGCACGTAAAACTTTCTCTAGATTAATATTTAGAGCAAATTTATTAAATGAGTATGATTTTTCTAGCCTGAAATCTTAAAAATTAATTTCTCAGTCTCTTGCCTCGTGCTACTAAGAGAGACAAAATGGAATCTGTCTCTTCTGTTTAGTTTTATTTCACAGAAATATTTTTCCATTTGTGTGGATTAATGCTGATCTGACTTCATCACCGTTTTTAGACGTTCTGCAATGCTGAACGCAAAATACGAGCTGTCCTTTTCAGAAATAGTCCTCAAAATGCTCTGTACTCATAAGAGATCGTCGTAACCCATTTGTACAGCTGGGTGACTGGATGCACCCAAAGCTTTTCGCTTGCCCTTAGTTGAGCAGAAGCTGCCAAGCCCTGGCCGTGCCAACAGCTTTCACGTGCTCAGAGAGGAGCACGAGCACTAGATGAGCATCCAGAAGATGTACCTGGCTCCCTGGAGGTGGATACCACCAGCAGGAGCGTAGACTGGACTGTTGCTTCTTCACCACCAGCATTGCCCATGGTGTAGGCTACGTTAGCATGGAGATGCTAGCACATGTTACTGGACATGATGGGAGACTGAGCCCCGGCTCTTCTGTCCTCTTCTGCTTGCATGTCCTCCTTGCGCCATTTTACCAGGTGTTTAGCTCCTTGGGTGAGATCTTTCCCTCTTGGGAAAGCCATGGATGTGCATCCACCCCACCCATGAGCTGCAGGGAGGAGGGAGACGTGCTTCGAAAAGGTGAATTGAGGCATTTTCTCAGTTCTCGGCTGTAGTTTGTGTTTGTTTAGACAAGGACGGAGGAGAGCTTGGTGTGTGCTTTTGAAAGGGCAGACTGACCCCACACAGGAGCCTGTCCTGGCTTCACGGCCCCGCTTTCCAAGTGCCCCAGCTCAAACCACGTGTTGCTGAGCCCCAGAGGAAGCCCTGAACTGGTTGTGGGGTTTGTGCACTGGCAAAGCGAGGGATTCATCCATCAGTCATTAACTTGTGGTTGATGCCTCAGAGGGGTTTCAACCATTTCTGCGTTGCCTTTTGCCGTCGCTACTGAAGACATAACCAAGCAGCATCCCCCAAACCCTGTTGAACTGGGGACAAAACGCACTTGAGGCTTGTTTAGCTTTGCGTTGGAGCCGCTGCCGACTCCGGCTCCTGATCCCTCCGCTTTCCGAAGGCACACGCACCGATTCGTCAAAAAAAAAAAAGGTGACAGCTCCTCATTAGCCAGTTTGGTCACATATGTGACGGTGGTGAATGATGTTTGATCAAGCGAAGCCCAAGGTAAGACGTGAAGGAGCAGCGTTGCAGAGCGTGCTTTTGTTAACGCCCAACGCAGAGGTGGCTCCCTGGAATCTACGGCGAATGTCTAATAGCTCCTGTTTTATCCTCATCTCGTGCAATGCGCTCAGCTGAAGTGGAAGCAGCTGCCTCCTGCACAGAGAAAAGGAGACAGACCCCCCCTTCTCCAGCGTCCCCCCCCAGCCCCTGCGCTCAATTAGCTGCTGTTTTGCCTCCGAGTGCTGCATTATGACCACTCCTACCGTCAGAGACATTAGTAAATACGCGGTGCAGTAATGAATTGGTAAATAGAGAGCGGGGCTAACGAGTGTCCTCAGCGCAGGAATGCAGTGGGTACATATTAAACCAGGTGTATGAGGGGGAGGGAAAAAGGAGGGGGGGAAAAAAGGCATCTCCAGGCTGCATTTTATAATTAGGGCACATGGTGTAACTCTTTTGTTTTGCAGAAGCCAGCTTTATTAATTGATGTAGAAGGTTGCTGTGTGCTATTCATTGTTTGATTAAAATGCCTGTATAAATAATTAGGCCTCTTCTGTTTGTTTTATTTTTTTGCACCCCATTTGCATTTTTCCTACAGAATGGAAACGAATTCGCAAAGGCGTTTCTTTTGCCCAGTTTTTGGGAACCCGTGGCTCTTCTCCCCTGCTCACCCATCGCCGTGGCGGTGCCGCGACCTTTGCGCTGCGGGATTTCAGACCTCAGGAACTCCTTTGGAGAAGCCGTGGTCCTCCTCCCGCCTTTGTGTCTGTGCTGCGGGTGGGCTTGGAATCCCTCCGGGAAACGCAAATAAGCCCGTATATTCAGCGGCTCGTGGAAACATCAGGTCAGCTCTGTATCTGGCAGCGTTCTGCTGAGGAGAGGAGGTTTCAGGCAGAGGCAAATTTACGCCTGTCGACTTTGAAGGCTGTGGGAGCAGGTGAAAATGCTGCTGGGTTGTGCAGCAGCTGGAGAAACCACTCTACAACTGGAGCTGGGCTTGTAAAAGGCCCTTTGGAAGTGCCAGGGACTGTTGTTGTTGTATCAGAGATGCCTTTCTGTGCACACGTCTGAAAACTCAGCCTACCTGCAGAACCTGTGGAGCAGTCCGTAAGTCAGTAGGAAATCTTTATCCTAAGATGAAATCGCTTTGAGTTTCAGACCAATACAGTTAATTTCTGTGCATCGTTTGCTTTTTCCTAGAGGAAACTGTTGAGGGGCAATGCAAAACTTGGTCGTCGTCGTTCCCTCTTTGCTCCCTGGACTGTGGTGGGCAGCTGAGGTCTCCCCTGTCTCTCCAGAGCCAAGGCTGGAGGCTGTGGTGAGCATGGTGGGGAGATGACTCTCCTCTCAGCAAGGTTTGCAAAATAGCCTGAGAAGGGGAGCGGTGATGCCTACCAGCTGGTGCACCTTAAAAATGGTCTGAGAGACCTGAGGTCTGAAAACCAACGTCTTAAACCTTGATTTCCTCTATGATCTGTTTGTAAAGACAAAAATAAGCAGAAATTCGGTGTAGACTCTTGGTTCATTAAGAGTGCGTAGCGTGGTTGTGCGTGGCCGAGGCTTCGCACCCAAAATTATCTCTGTGGCAAGAGCGATTCAGGTAGACAATGAGGAGAACTTGGGTTTTCACTCCTTTTTTTTCCCCCACTCCATCATGAGGCCCACAGGTCTTGGGAACTGCCTCATGGTGTAGGAAGAGGGTGTCATAGGAGCTTTCCTTTGGCAGGACGCGGAAGGTCCTCCCTCCAGGCAGGGCTCGGCCAGGAGCGCATGCTTCCTCAAGTATTTTTCAGGCGTGGATCGATCGGCGAGCACAGTTTAACAGCAGCTGCAACAAGAACGAGAGAGAGAGAACTCACTCCGTGCAGCTGATCCCTGGGGAGAGGTGGAGAATTGTCGCCCTAATAAGAGAAGACTCAGTTAGGAGTGAGTATCTCCCGGGGAAACGAAGAAGCAGGGGCTGTCTGGCTAAGGTAGAGATCTAAGGTACTACTCTTCATCTCTTAGCTCTCCAGCCAGGCGTTGGTGCATCCTGCATTGTTACCTTCTCGCTTTGTTGGTAATGGTGGTGGCATCTCTGCGATTGCCACCATACAAAGAACGTATCGGAGGCAGAGCCTCCTGCCTGGAGGTCTGCGGCGCTGACGACACTTAATATGACAGCGAGTCACTTTGCAATCGTGCCGCCGTGATTTACACCCTGCGTTGTGCCCCGGCTCTGCGGGGGGAGCGGGGGATTTGTGGCTCGAGAGGTCACTGCCTCAGTACAGAGCATCCTTTGCTGACGTCTCCTCCTTTTCAGTCCTTCTTCTCATCCTCTTTGCCTCATCCACCCTTCCCTGGTTTGTTTTGTCCTCTGGGCGGTGGGATGTTGTCAGATGTGAAGGCGACCGCGGCTGGACTGCGCCTGGCAGAGGGGATAACTCGGTCCTTCTGCCAGCAAGGGTGGATTTCAACTCAAGAAAGAGCTTGTTGCCATCTAGTTGAGGTTTGCTATCCGTTCATAGTTTGCTTGCCCATGTTGTAGAATTGTAGGATGCACACAAAAAAAATAGGAGGAAGAGAGACCTGCGGAGCGTTGGCTGAGCTTTGCACATCTCTCCCATGCTCTAGGAGATAACACAGAATTTTCTCCCTTCTTCATTGCTAGAAAATTGTGTTTCTTTGCTCGACTTTGCTCACTGCATGCTGAGAAGTCCTTGGCGGGGTCTGTTGGGGTGTCAGTCGGGCTGTGAGCTGCAGAGACCTGCGGTGACCAGTGAGGCTCAGAGGGATCGCTGGGCTCAGGCTGCAACCCCAGTCTGCTGGGAGCCAGGGCTTGGGGCTGGCCACACGCTGCTGGGAGAGACTGGCAGAGTTTTACTGTGCAATATTATTCTAGCAAAATTATAATTTGGAGCAAAGATAGTATTTTTTTTTCCCCCAACCTAAATACCGCATCCTCTGTTTATCCCTTTTTCCTTCACTGCCAAACACAGTGTAGTCAATGGGTGGGAAATTTTTTTTCTGCGTGAAATTCAGACTTTTCAATTTAAAAAAAAAGTTGAGAACACGGCATAAAGACTTAGGCATGTGTCAGTGTGCAAGTTGTACTGCGCACAGCCAAATGAGAATGATCTCACCCTCGCTTTTCCCTGTCATTTACATAAAACCAGCCGTAGGGAGTCAGCCCAGCAGACTGTCTGTAGCCAGCGTGCTCAGGAAGGGTGTCTAATGTTGTGCCCAGTGTGACCAGTTCAGGGCATATCCGCTGCCTGGAGGGGCTGGAAGCTTAGACCCCTGTGGCTAACCCTTCCTCAGTCATCATCCCTGGGGGCGTTCAAAAAACGTGTAGACGTGGCACGTCAGGACATGGTCTAGTGGTCACGGTAGTGTTGGGTTGATGGTTGGACTTGAGCTTGGAGGTCTTTTCCAACCTTAATGATTCTATGATTGGGCTCTTCTGCACTGTTTGGTAAATCGCTTAATTTCCAGCCGCACAATTAAACTTATCTGGTTTGGGGGTTGAAGGCTTAAAGTCGTGTGTAGTGTATTTGAGCATCCTTCTGCTCAAACGTTTCTAGAAGTACGGTCTGTGGTATGTGCCAGGTGCACGTTTGTTGTCATAAATACACGTTCTTCACATAAAATGGCACGCGATGAATAAAGCGTCGCGGTTTTACTCTGTGTGTGTGTGTTGCTATTTTCAAAAACTTCCCAAATAACCAACTTTGATGGCAAAAACTTCTTTGTTTGGGCTCTCGCTGAGAGGGAAACCACCTGGGAAGTTGGAGCAAAATGCTGTTGTTGGAAGTAGAAGAGCAAGGAAACTTGTATCTGTTTTAGAACAAAAATTCTGATTATTTTTTGTGGGATTTTAAAAAAGTCTAATGTATAAACCTTGAGACTGTTCAAATAATTATTTTCACTTAATCCCGTTCTGTTTACTTAGGGCTGTGAGCAATGAACAATTTGCTGTAGCAGTGACATGGAACCAGTTTCCGGGCCACTGGAGTACAGAGGATAAATCATAGGATGGTTTGGGTTGGAAGGGACCTTAAAAATCATCTTGTTCCAACCCCCTGCAGTGGCAGGGACACCTCCCACTAGACCAGGTTGCTCAAAGCTCCATCCAGCCTGGCCTTGAACACATCCAGTGTTGGGGCATCCACATCTGTCCTGGGCAACCTGTGCTGCTGTCTCACCACCTTCATCATCAAGAATTTCTCCCTAATTTCTCATCTCAATCTCCCCTCTTCCAGTTTGAAGCCATGACCCCTCGTCCTATCACTACAAGCCCTTGTAAAAAGTCCCAGCTCTTTTGTAGGCCTCCTTCAGATACTGGAAGGGTGCAATAAGGCTTCCCTGGAGCCTTCTCTTCTCCAGGCTGAACAATCCCAAATTCCCCATTTTTTAAGACCAAATTACACTTTTCTTGCCTTTATATCTGAAAATATGAACGATTTGCTCTTGCAGAAAATGATGGAGGCTTGCTCCATTGGAGGGTGGGGCATGAGTATTTTTAAGCTGTGGCATAGTTATGTACAGCTTGGCTTTTTCTTTTTTTCAAATAAGCAGCGTCCTTATTTCTTTCAGGAAATTTGAAATGAAAATCGTACCTTGTCTGTCACTGCCCCCGTGACAGCGCGTTGCCCGCATTGTCCATGTAAACGACTAGCGAGGAGTTGAGTTGCTGCCCGATGCTCTCACCTTCTTTGTGGCTTGTGTGGCTCCAGTTCATGCTGGTGGTGTAGGTGACCACAACCAAATACTTCACGTGATGCCCTGCGATGATGATGCAAAGAGTTGAGGAAGAATTCCAGGGAATTGAACAACATGTTTCAATCCCGTGTTGCTTTGACAAGCGTCTGAGGCCACCACCGTTCAGGGCTTTTCTTCTCTTCTCTCTAATCCAAGCCGTTGATGTTAGAGAGGACAAATCCCAGAGAAGTTCAAGTCTGGAGCTCCACAGTGCAGCTTGGAGCCGTCTCTAGCACACACAGCACACGTCTGATAGACGGCAGAGCTCCGGGCTGGGCGCGTGCGATGCAGCTCAGCGGGACGTTGTAGGGTAAAGAGTTTGAGTTGGTTGGAAAGACGCTTGTTAATTTTATCCCTTGTCATTTCAGACACGATTCTGTGATGGTCTTTATGATCTTCACTGTGCATTAATCTCGGCTCTGCTGAGTTTCACACCACTGCCCTTCCACCATTATAGTGCAAGGTTTCTGTGCATTCCAATTGGAAATAAATTTCTTTATTATACATTCTTTGACCTTGGCATGTTTGTAACCCTTGTGATTGTTAGAGGGGAAAAAGGAGGACTTCTGGGAGTAATTGCCTTGTTTGTTCTTTATCTCTGAAGCATTGATACCTGCAGTTCTGTGCTGAGATAATTAAATCTTGGAATCACAATTGCACCGAGAGAATCTCTCTGTTTCTGCAGGCAACGTTTTATTTTTTCTGTAGGTATAAAAGCGCATTTTTCCATTTGTAAACTCTCTGGAAAACGGTTGTGCGGAATGTCCAGCTGGAACTGCTTTGCTTTGAGATAGGACTTCTCGGAAATAGCTGCTCGAGTCACCTTTAAAAATAATCATACAAAAACATGTGCACGAGAGAGTAGTTGGGAATCAGGTGGTGCTTCTTGGTATCCATAGTGAAAACAATTTTAGAAACCACTACTCTCATAAATACTGCATTTTTGGGATAGCTCTTCTTGTATTCTTTATTGCCAAGTGCATTGGCATGAAAGCAGCTTTCCGCAAAAATTAATCCGTGCCTGCTGTCTTTTCCCGATGGGGTGACAAGCGCTGTTGCAAGCGGAGCTGGTGAAGCTCCATGAGAAATTTAGGTAAGAAAAATAAATATTAAGAACTCAAAAAAACCCGTTCGGATATTTTGGAAAAAATCGATCAAACAAAAGGGCCTCTTCCCTTGTGTTATGGCGGGTGGAAGTGGCTGCACGACCGGAGCCTGGAGCTTCGTGCTGCTCCTGCCTCACGCTGGAGAGCATCCGTGCACAGCTCTGCTTCAGCTTGGCTTCTCCTCTGGGGCTTTGCTGGCAATCTTCTCGAGCAGGAGAGTGGAGCTGCTGGCTGGAGTCACCTTCCTCCTATTTGAACTTGCACTTGTTTTTTTTGTTTGTTTGTTTTTGAAAAAATTGCCTCCACTGTAAGAGTACATAGGAGCCAGTACTTTTTTTTTTTTAATGTGTTTTCTCTCCTCTCCCTAAGGACGCAGGAGGATATTTTCAGTGTAGTCGAAGCCATTTCAACATCTTGTTTTCTAGCACCTACACTTTGTACAGAGAAGCCCGGTTGTGCTCTGCAGAACATCTAGAAAAAATACAAGCGGGAAAGAGGCTCGTCAGCAGCTGGGGAAGCCTCGGTTGTGCTGGTTGTCAGGATGCAGCCCGCGTTCGCGTGGAGCCACCAGCCTCTCTGCGGGTGAGAAGCCAGCCTCGGGAGACGAGGGCTTGCTGGGGGTGTACGTGGTGTCACCCGCGCTCTGGCTGCGAGGAGCAGGCGCCCTTCCCCAGCGAGTGGCCCAGAGCATCGTCGCGGGCTGCCTGTACCCGTGATGAAGGTGAAGCAGAGATCCCAGATCTGGTCACCAAAACCCCCTGCAGAACCCTCCCTTACATAAGTGGACAGTTTTGTAGTACCCTGAAATAACGCTGGGAAGAAGCACAGGTATGATGTGTAACAGCGAGGTGCCTTTTTCAGCACTGATGTCTCAGGTGTCACCTTTGTGACTGGACGTTCTGCGGAGGTGAAGCGTTAGGCAGGGAGGCTGTCCAGAGAGACCTTGGGACCTTCAGAAGCATGGCTGGACATGGCTGTGGAGATGCTTCTGGAGTGAGGAGATGGCATCTCAGTGGCAGGGGAAAGACTCTGCTGGAGCATCAATAGCAGATGGACCCCCGGAGTGTGCTGGGGGCTCAGTTTGTGAGCTGTGCGTGGGAAAACAGGGGAATAACGCTCCGGGTTCATATCACTGGGCTTCATGCTGGGTGCAACATGGGAGGACATTGGAGGCTTTGTAGAGAGACTGATTTGACATGCTCGTGGGAGCGGCAAGCTTGGTGGGGCAGAATACCTCACAGAAAAGAAAGCGGGCAGGATGTTTCTCTTTGCTTTCCTGGACATTGCTCAAACCCCATCTGTTGAAGACACCTCATTACGAATCTAGAGGTCTGAAGGCTGTTCCAAATTAGCTTCGCTGAAGGAACCTGCCTGGACTTTAGGGCTGGAGGAAAGTCAGGGAGCTGCAGTGCTAATTGCATCGCTTACCTGCCGAGCGTTGGCTGCAGAGATTGATGCAGTTTAGCCAGGCTCATCTAACCCATGAAACCCCTTACGCTCAGGTGAGCAACCTCTTAAGCGTGGTCATCTCATGTGGTGTTACCTTCCCAGCAAAGGTAATGCAGATCTGCTCTCATCTCAGCGTTAAGTTCACGTTAGCCAAAGGATTAATGGAGGAACGTGCCCTCCGAAGGCTGCCTGGCTTTTCCTGTCGACCGCAGCACTTGTGTCTTGCTGGCTCTGGTTGATGCTTTAGTAGAATTTCCGTGGTTTTAGCTGCATATTAGCACAAGGTATCATCATATAGCTACCAAAGCACTGTTCTTCTTCATAAGGACTTCTCTTCTTCGTCGTGCTGTCCTCTCCCCTGTGTGTCTTGAGTTTCCAGCGATGTTCTTTGCGTGACGGGGCTGCTCTCCAGGCAGACGTGCTGCAGGGAGCAGCGAGGTAGGGTTTCCAAGTTGGCTGTTCTGTATCGGGTACTAAATGCTTTCCTTCGGGAAGCTTTTCACAGCTTTGCATCCCTGGTGATTGACATATCTGTGTCTGCTTTCTTGCAACTTCTGGGCGGCGTTTTCCAGAGGAGAACACTGTTCCCCTTAAATTTGAAGGTGTGAAACAAGCTGCTTGGCTCAGGCTTGCTGTAAATCTGGCCTCTGCAAGCAACAAACATTGACATTTTCACATTTGTAAAAGCTTGCCATCCCTCCTTGTAGTGTTTTGGGGAGGGAAGAATTGATTCAGAAGTTCCTGTCCTTGTTGTGAGCTACCAGAGGGGCCGCAGCACTCGAGCTGCTGAAGGTGAACCCGGGACCATTGCAGTGGTGTGAGGCTAGGAGGAATCCTATAGATAAAAAAAGGCATTTCCTTTCCATGGAAAACTGCAAAAGGACCTAAAATGTGTTTGATCCTATTCCTCTGCCTGAGTAAATAGGATATCAGGAGCTGGAGACGCTCATTGCCAGATTTTCAGTCGGATGCTAGAAGGGAGCCATCGTGTTTGCTGAAGGATGTTCAAACCTCCCTTTGTCATGATAATGAGGCAGTGCCTGGGCAGCACACACTGCCAGCCACTGCAGTGGTTTTCTCTTGTTCTCGTTCAGACTGTTTGGAGGAAGAGAAAGAGAGAGAGAGAGACAGGCTGCGGAACGTGCAGTTGACCCAGTCTGAAGCACATCAATAAGCTATAAACGCTGCTTTGTGCGGAGAGCCAGGAGAGAGCCATTAGGTGACCTGTCTTGCAGATTTTTCTCCTTTTACAGTTTAACCTTTTGTTGGAGTTCCTAGGAATACAAAAAAAAAAAAGCTTGGAGAGAAATAAAGGGGCGTTTTATGGTGTGGGACTGGGTGTCTGGGGCCACGGGCTCCACGTCCATCTGGGGCTCCGGTTCTCAGGTGCGCAGGTTGGATGGGGAAGTTGTGTCTGCCATCCCTTAGGAAGGAGAAATCCATCTCATGTTGTCACTGCTCGTCCCTGCAAGAACGCACCCCAAGGACAGCCTGGCAGTGTAATTTGCTGATGGAAGGGTATTGCCTGGATGAGGAGTGCTGCTGGAGCAGCAGGATTGATTGCAGTAGGCTTTCATGGTGGGGATCTTTCTATCCGTTTGGGTGTTTTGTTTCGGTTTGGGGTTTTTTCCCTGCTCGCCACTCTGCAAACCTCCTCTTTCAAGCCAGTTCCATGGTTTAGTTCTTCTGACAGCAGCTTGCGAGATGGGGCACAGCCACCGAGTGTCGGTCTGGCTTTCATGACAGCAGTCATTAAAAGATGCCGTAGGCTTGCATCTGGCTTAATGTAATTTTTTAATTATCTTCTTTCAATATAACATCGACTTAAGTTAGTTGGTGCTCGGCGCGCTAAGTAGGAGAGGAGCAATGTGTTGATATTGAACGTTTCCTGATACAAAAAGCTTAATCTGACCTGGCAGGACTTCCTTGGGCAAAGTCGGATTGACTTGAAGACTGGGTTTGCTTGAGAAAGGTTTGTGGCGCTGGCAAAGAGGTGTAGGAGCAGTTTTGGTTATTTAAAGCATCATCGGTTAGACACGGTGATAAATGGCTGAAATACATCAACTTTCCTTACCTCTTCATGCGTGTCTAACATATTTCTCCCCCCTCTTGGCTGCCGTTGCAGTGTTCATTACCTCTAGAGACCTGCTGTAATTTTGGCAGGACAGGATTGTGTCCTTTGGTTCTCAGCTGGTTTGGAGGAGCCCCACATATAGGCTTTTTCCTTTTTTAATTTGTATTTAATTGCTTCACATCCATGTAAGGTACTTATGCAGAAGTCCACAAATGGATTTTGTGTCAGTATATAAAAGAAGAGGAGAAGCAGACGTCAGAGATCAGAAATAGAAGATCCCAGCCACCCTCCTGGTTGGAGTGCGATTATTCAAGCCGCACATTTATTAAGAATATTTCCAGTCTCGCCTGGTTCTCTTGCACTGGCATGTTTACTGCATCCCTCGAGATTAACCGTGCATCCTAATAGGGCAAGAAGATTTTCATCTGAAGTTTTCTTTTTAAGTAATTTCATTCCATTTTTCCTCCTAATAGCCCCCCGTGCTGGTTTTTCTGCTTGATGTTTACACCTTTCAAACACATATAGATATATATCTTGTCTTACTAAGCTATGCTCTTGCTTAGAGCCGGACGTGTTCACATTTTTTGATCTTTCCTTAGAAATTTTTCCCTTCAAACCCTTAAACATTTTTGTTGTTTTCTCTGTACTCTGTTCAATTTGTCAATGTCTTTCTGGTAATGAGGTGTCCAGAAGTGAATACATTATTCCATTTATGGATTAATTACATCTGTAGAGAGAGGAGATGGTAACATCCTGCTCGGTGATGCTGCATTTTCTGGCTCTGAAACCAAACTGTCTTTTTAGCTGTCGCATCCTTCTGCAATTCCACCTCGAGCTGCTTGTCCTCTGCCTTTCCAGGTCCCTGTTTGGGTGGATGCACCCCCAACATCTCCTTCTCAGAGCCCGGCTATGTTTCGGTGGTAGATCTCTTTGGTATCCGTTGTGTTTTTTCCAAACAGAAACATCTCCGTATGGTTTCTCCCATCGTCTTTCAGATGTGGCAGGTTTGGAAGGGCCTCCTGAAGAGGACAGGGAAATTCTTCTTTGAATGATGTTGACAAGGTGGTCCTCAGAGAAGATGGGCGGCTTAAGATGCCCCAATCAATCAAAGCAATACTTGCTTTGTACGTTTTTATTTTCCCTGTCAAGTCCTGCAATGCATTTAAGCACATAGTAAGTGAAGTTTAATAAACCAGATTCTTTCCTCTTCCAGATTAACGAAGCTCTTCGTCTTAAATCTAACACAGATCCACGTGATACCTCGGCAGTTTCCTCCAACTCCTTTCTTTTGTGAGTCTTTAATCAGCTTTTAGGTGTATAAATACAATGAGATTCAAATCGATGTGACTCTGGTTGGGGGCTAATTTGTGTTTCATGGAGTGGAGCGCACGGGCAGGGTCCCGTGGCTGCCGACAAGCTTTGGGTCTGGCCTGGAAGGGGGAAAAAAGTGTTTTCAGTTGGCTGCGAGTCTTGCAGGTGCTAAATCTTAATCCCTTCTAAAGTAGGGAGAATCAAAGCTGCTCGGATATTTGCAGGACTATTGCTTTTAATTTCAGGACTGGCTCTGGAAGCTGCTACCGTAATCCACGTGGCATTTCCTTTCTTCTTTTCATTAAATAAATAATTTGTGCTAACAAACCAACTGTGCATAAGGAAAGGTGTCTTCTGCAAATCTGTACGTCTTGCAGCTTGCTGAGCTGCTCTCCGCAACAGATACTTCCTTCATAATGTGGTTTTTTTCCTCTTCTTTTGCTAGGAATAGAAGTTAATTGCATCCATCCGTTGAAGTAATTTCCAGAATTAGGTAGTAGACTTATGTTTTGAAGGAATTTGCTAAATTTCCCTTTTAAAAAATAATTCCTCGCAAATAACAACACTTGATTTCGTTGGTTAATTGCACAGATTGAGTGATTTGGCACTTGTCTGCATTTTCCAGATACTCCCTTTTTCTCTCCTTCGGTGGTAGCTATTTTTATAAACTCGCCATCACTCTCTGATAGCGCAGACATCTTCTCTTAATTTACTTTTGAAGACAAATTTAATAAAGGAATTCCCCTTCTTAGCCATATTTGAATCATTCTTTTTATCTTTTCTTAATTCCCCGACTTCTTCTTAACCAGGTTTTCATTTGTATGTTTATAAATAAGCCCTCCCTCATTCCTTAATCCTTTTGTCCAGCATTAAGTCATACTGTATTTTATTGTTAACATTTAATTGACTCTGTAGGAATTAAATGTCCACGCGGTACTTGCTTGTTCTCCTCCTTGTTCTGTCCTCCTTCGTGCTCCAGCTCTTATGAAGACATAGGGAACGCTTAAATGCTTAGGGTTTGGGGGGGATTTCTCTGCTTTTAAGGGTTTTGAGTGGGTTTTTTTTTTTCTTCTGGTCTTTTTTTACAATGTTACGTTCATTGTGGTATTCTTCTGAAGTTGCCAGGTGGGATTTACGGAATCCATTTCATTGGCCTTATGGATGCTGGAGGTGCCTTGGTCTGGAAGGTCACTAAGAAAGTCTTACAGAAACGGAGCTGAAGTTTCCTCTATGGCTTCCTCTATGGAAGGAAGCAAATAGGCTGATTTACCTGAATTGACATAGCTGGTGGCCACTGGTCCCCAATTTCTGTAAGCCCACGATGAAAAGAGAAAATCCAGTTGAACTCTCTAACAGCTGTAACGCAAAATTAGATCCTGGATAAATTCAGACGAACTCAGGACTGTCCTTAGCCACTTAAAATCCTCTGCAATGCATTGGGCTGGGAATTTTATTTTATTTTTTTACTTCTCATTATTTTTCAATCCGCCTTTGGATTTGCAGCAAAAGTCTACAGCCTCTTTCAGTTGATTTTTTCAGTGCTGATAACACAATAATTTAGTCAACCTGATCTTCCCTGTTGAATTCCAGCTTATTGGCATTATAATTAATTTTGACATGTAACACCACCCCTCCAACTTCCACTCCCAACTCTATTAATGGGTAATGATGAAAAGTATGCTCTATGCATAATATTGTTTGGGAGTTATAGATCTTACACCCTTGTTGTCTGAGAGTAAGAGAGTGTTCCTGCATTAATTCCTGCTCGCTGCAGCTTGCTGATGGTGGGAAACGAGCTGAAGTTTCTTCGTTTGTGATGACAACTTGCCTCAGTCTAAGCCAGGAAGTTAGTGCTGTATTTTATTAAAACTTGAGCTCGAGTATTTCAGTTCAGAGCCTTTTCGCTCTCCTTTCTGATGTGCTAATTATAAAATACTGGACTGCATTACATCACACCCAGTATTTATAGGACTGCAGCTTCTTTTGCTTGGTTTTCATCAACCTGCAAAATCTGGTGAAGGCCACAGGTGGTGGAAAAAACCCACCCCACCAAAAAAGAACCCCCCGCACACGCTTGTCACAAAGGCCGTTGGCGATTACATCACTGGCATGTAGTTAGATTTCATTTTCCTTCTGTACTTAGTGAAACTCCAGAATGAATGCCCATGAGGAATTAAGCTATAAAGACTCCGGCGGAGGAAGTACGTGAAAAGCAATTAGCAGAAATTTAACAAAGTAGATGAAAATCAAATCTCGGCGCTCTCAGAATTTCCGACCCGGCACTCAGCGGTCCCGCTGGTGGTGTTTCCAGGAGGAAGGTGTGGTGCTGGGCAAGGGGGAGCTGGGCTGCTGATGGCACGTGGGGCTTTATCTTGAGTGCTGGAGTGTGCCCAAAGCTGGGCAGTGAAGCTGGAAGGGTCTAGAGCAGGAGTGTGGTGAGGAGCAGCTGAGGGACCTGGGGGTGTTGGGCCTGGAGAAAAGGAGGCTCAGGGGAGACCTTCTGGCTCTGCACAACTCCCTGAAAGGAGGTTGGAGCCAGGTGGGG
>JAVSBS010001833.1:52750-68867 GCA_033124195.1 Coracias cyanogaster | reverse complement strand
TAGAAGTATTCATTGTTTTTAGTGATTTTACTACTTGTCATGTGAGACAATTTGGGTACAAAAGCTTTTGCTCTGAGATTGGCTATGTCAAAGCAATTAAAATATGTATCTTTAGTTCCCTTCCATTAACTTCTGCAGTAACATGCTATCCTTGCTCATGACACAAGATTGGAATCACCGTTCAATTGGTGCCAGGTTAAGCTGTTCCAGAAACACATCACAGGAAAGACCAAAAGGTCAGGATTAGTTTCCAATTACTCTGCTCCAGGAGGTCTCCTTCCATTCCTAAAAGCTGTCCCATCACCTGCCATTTCATGCACTGTCTCATGCCACTTCTGCCTTAACATTCATTGCTAGATCTCTCAGGTCAAAATGCTTAGATGCTCTGAGGTCTTCTTTCTGATATCCTGTATCCCAGTCATTCACGTGGTGCCCTCAGCTCTGCCTGATACATGCAACTTCTTGCTCTCCTAGTTGTAGTGTGTATCCTAGGGGTCCTGGAGAGAAGGAACTGCCTACCTCTGCTGTTCCCAGCTCACCTGGAGGTTATATATGTAGAAAAGTCCACAAAAGAAGAAGCCCGCCCCTTTTGAAAACTCTGGAAAATTCTTTTCAGATGATTTCATGCTTCAGTGCAAAGTACTATGTATGATCTTGTAGGTATTTGTTTTACATGGTGTGTTCATGCCCACTGGATCAGCCTTCTCAACCAAGAGGGATGGAGCATATGCCCTTTAGGAAACCTGATCACATTGATAAATTAGATTGATTTTGAATTGCTCAATCCATGCCAGCTCTAGGGATGCACAAAAGTACAGTTTCAGTTGTCCATGGAAATTGGGTTCAAGAAACAGGAGCTATATCACACATTAACGTACACTTCATTCTTGGACCGAAGTATACACATCTATGAACAACTATTTCTGAGCTAGTTCTAGTTCCCTGCCAGAAGTCATTGGTTCTAGAGTCATAAGGTGATGAAAAGTTCTTAGACTGATTTTTGTTTGGTATTTGTTACACAGGAGTTTTGGAATTGCCATGCATAACTTTCCAATTCTTTCCAATTTCTTTCCTTGGTCAGTATAATTTAATGAAGATGTAACCAAAAGCAGAATTTTAACTGCCCTGTAATTATTCTAACAGAATACCAAGAAACTTTATTTTATTATATGATTCCATTTATAATTATAACACAATTACCTTAATGTAAATAAGAAATGTGTATTATAATTGTAAGTTGGATCATGAATTTAAAATGAATCTGTTGGTGCTGAGTGAGGTGTATATTTAAACAGTAACTCGGAATATTTCAGAACCAAATAGGAATAGATATGTGATTAAACAGTGTATGGAAAAATTTAGAGGGTTTTTTTAGGCTCAAGTAACCACATAGCAACAAAAATGTATAGTATTTGCTAATTACATTCTGTGTTTCTTAAAGAATATTTAGTAGCATTTTCTACTATATGAAGTATTTATTTTCTTCCTTATGTTTTCCCTGTCCTTGTATCTATTCTTGATGACAATTTTGTATTTGGAAATTTCTTTAAAGCAAAGAAAGTGAATTGAATGACCTTTCAGGTTATTATTTTAGAATAATAGCAATAAAATAACAACAACAAAAAAGCTTTTATATACAACACCTTCAACTAGACTATACCTATCTTCCTCTACTCTCAGAGTCCTGCCTAGGTTCATTTTGGATAAGTGAATTCTGCCCAGGAACTCCATATAGTTTCTCTGAGGATGACCCAAGGAAGGGGAGGGCTCAGCTGGAGGCAAAGTTTGATAAGAAGGTATTACTGACTCATGGCAGTCAACAGAGGGGTAATAAATGTGTCAAAAATTAACAGCAACATTTGGGAGCTAGGGTAGGAATACTGAACTGAGAGTGTGGAGCTTCAGGGCTTCAGAAGGGTAAATGGGAATTGGGAATAGAGGTGGAATTCGAGCTCTGGGGAAATACTTGATAAAGAATTTAGAGAACAGTGACAGATAGAAAAGGAGGGTTGGGGTTCAAAAAGCATTAGTAAGGCCTTATTTCTATAGTTTGGAGGTTTAGGGATTGCAAGGACTGGCTCTGGAGGAACAGGGAGATTAGGTTGGCAAAAGGTATGGGAAAATAGTTGTCAGAGATGAAGTAAATCTAAGCGAGGAGAACTGGGGAAGAGGGTGAGTGGCTTTGGTATGGGACGAGTGGCAGAGACCTTGGGAAAAGGCAATGTGGGAAGGAACCCTTGACACAGAAGGTGTTTTGAGGAGTTTTTAGGCAGGAAGGACTAGGGGATCTGAGACCTGGGACAGAAGGGACTGAGGAGAGTAGGGTGTGAGGGGAAGATTAGGATTGCCAGTTAGGGAATATTTTTGTCTGGGCCCTGCCAAATATTTTTATCTGGGCCCTGATGTTAGAGCAGAAGCACACACACAGAACTACCTCCCTGTCCCCATGCAAAGAACAACCCTTCCCTTATTTTCTGTTCATTGCAATTACAATAGTCCTGCTCAGAGTAAATAATCCAGAGAATACCCCTGAACTCTTGAATGACATGAATTCCAAGTGATCTGGGGAATTACTATACTATATGAAAATTCTCTACATGACTGTCAATTTGAGAGACAGGAACTTAGTGTTTCTGAACTTGTTTCACACAGCAAGCCTAATAAATCCAAATTTAAAACCAGACACTATTCCACACAATGACATATAACACTTTCATCTAAGCTGTTTCCTTAAATATCTGTGCTCTGTAGGAAATTGCTCCTAAGTACCTGTCAGATTCCAGGTCCTTCAGTATATGGCCAAATAGTCCTACTCTCCATATGCTATGAGCACTGAATTTGTGTAAATTCATATCAGCACACATCAGTGCTCTTCCTTAGCTTTAGTCTGCTTTTCTTTTTGGATAGGACAATACTGAACTCACTTGAAATCCTGTCTGTAATGCATAGTTATTTACAAACCACCTGATACAGAAGTCACAGCACATGTATGTGATGGCTGATTATTCTTTGTCAATGATGGATGAGGCATTTCTGATACTTTTGGATGTGTCAGCTGCCTCCAGTATGGTTGACCATGAACTGACCTGCTCTCTGGCAGTCTAGAAACAAGGACAAATGGGATGAGTTGTGGAGCTCAGAGTTCTGCGCAGTTTTGAGCCCTGAAGCCAGTTGGCAGTGGGTTGAGGCAGGAATCTCTTCTGTGTTGCAGCTGATTCTTCATTTCACAGCATTTTTGTTAAGAAGTTTACCTATTAACATTTTGATAGTGCAGCTTTAGCACTTACCTAAGTCTCTGCTTGCTTGTCTCATAAATTTTAAAACATGCTGTTAGCTTATAAAAAATATTTTCTACAAATATTTTTCCTCACAGTCTTTTGCCTTTAGCTTTTATTTCCTCCAGCTGCCTCAAAAATAGATGAAAAAAAGCACCATACTGCATATAGCATGCTCAGAAATGCCACCCACAGCGCCCCTCAACAAGTAGCCAAACAAGTTAGTCACTGCTGGACATGGTGATCTGGGGTAGGTTTTATAATCATAGGTGAAGGCAATTCTGTTAGATAGCTCATCTTGTCCTTTTTGGCTCCATTGCCAGTATCTCTGCTATTCGCATCTGTGAGATGTTGCAGCATACTAATTTTCTCCATTCAGTCAGAATTTGGGATATACACAGCTCCAGGGGTCTCTTTCATACTATGTATTCCAATACAAATGATGGGAGAGGAGAGAAAAGAAGCCTATACTTTTCTACCTCCCCTTCTCTACTCTATGTGGAGCAGCAGAGACATAACCTCAAGTTGCCTTTAAGTCGCAGACCCAAAAATCAACAGTCTGAAGTCCACCTGGAAACAGTTACCAACAACTCAGACATGGGTTGGAGGCCTGCCAGTATGTACAGTTCTTCTCCGGAGGTCTGTGTGAGCCATTAGACAGAGCCAGTAGGTGATCCTAGCATCTAGGGATACCTAGAGGGTTTTGTATCCCAAGGTGTGAAAGGCATGGATGACACGTTGCTGCAGTCTGAAGGGAGCCAACTTCTTCATCCAATTCCCACGGCAAAGCATGTTATGCCATGTCAGGTCAGCCATGGGAGGAGTCAGGTGCAGGTACGAGATAAAGAGATATAAGATTCTCTACCCTGTATTTACTGTCCTCCTAGATAAAATTAGTCAGAGAGGTAGGTATTTAGGTAGAGAGAAAATTTAATCATTACTAGGAAATGCTGAGCAGTGTAACACAGACATCTTGGGTAAGCACTGTGAGGACAGGAAGTCTTGTCTACTATGAGGACAGGAAGTCTTGTCTTTTACAAAGGGGTGCAGTAGAAGGATTTTCTTCTTCTTTTAAAGATTCAATTACATGTCAGAATAGCTCTGTGGTTAGACTTGTCTTATGAGATCCTATATTAGTAAGGCACAGTTAAATCTCTGCCCTCTACCACGAGAAATAAGACATTCTCTCATGACTTACATGCATCATATTAATTTCTCTAGTTCTTTGCTGAAGAGAGAGAACAGAACAAATAATAAGGTGGTTGATTACACAATTCTGACATTTGCCCACTTGCTGTTGCTTTTTTTGGCCCCTCTTTAGCCAAGAAAGACATGAGCATTGGGAAGCAGATGGATTTCCCTGAGGGACCTGAACTAGTGCCGTGCCACAGCCAACAGCTTCAGCCACTTGGAAAAAGTGCTGTGTTGTGCCTTCCAAAAACTGTTCCCAGGGCTTCATAATATTTGATCATTAGACTAGGGTTGTTTACTGTAGGGTGGCAGCTACACTCAGTACAAACTTGCTGCTTTATTATGCGCTGGCTCAATCTGTTTGTGCAACACTTCATATGTGATGGTAAAGTCAGTAAAACATTGGCTGTGGTGTAGTGCTATTTACTAAACCATGAATGTCTCTGTTTTGCTCTTTCCAAAGTACTGGTGATAGATGGATTTCAACTGCCTTGTACTTTTAAAAGAAAGAAAATTACAACATGTAATTGATTACTGTGAGGTTGGTCTATTATCTATCCTCAAATCTATCCTGTAATCTTTTAATACTCCCCCCCAGCCTTTGTTCAACACTGTTCCTGGCCGCCTTCTCCATCAGCTCTTAGTCAGCACCTCTATGTTTTTTTCTCTAAGACATCTACCCAAGGCACCAGAGGCAGGTGCAGGAGACAGGCACAGCTGTTCATGATTGTTTTAACATCAATGCTATGTTTTCCAGTTGTAATGTCTTCCCAAAGTTTGTTTTCCTTAGTGAAATGAAAACAACAAAAAGAGCAAATCTGTTTACATTCCCATAAACGGGTACCCAACTATTTTTAAATCTAACTTTTACTTACAGTTTTCATCATAAGGCTTCAGTTGACTGGATTCCTTTGGGTTAGTTTTATTTTTCATTATTCTATAATCCCCTCTGGCTTTAGACAACAGGGATTACATTTCATTTATGTAGATGAGTTATATAAGGAACATTACCACAGCAACTAAGATCCTGTTTTATAAGACAAAACATAGCTACCCCTCTATTCAGACAGAGTTTACAGGTATTTTGCTAATCATACATCTACAGCTCCTTTGACTTCCAAATGAAGTGCTGCTTGTATTACCCATAGTGATGTCACCTTGACTGCTACAAATTCAACCAGTTGTTTTATATCAGTTGGAGGGTTGGCTTTTAAATTTTAAAGTTTCCTGTTCTCATCTTCCTTTGTCAAGCACTGAGCCAAAAGCATTTCCCTGTAAGTGATTACAAGAAATTTAATAATTGCAGAAAACCCCTCAATATGGCAGAGTCAGTGTTAAGCGTCCCTTTGATTTTCTTGTCTGCATAATAGCCAGGTAGCACTCTTGCCCTGAGAAAGGATTTTGTCAATATAGGTATAAGGACCTTGTTCTGTGATGAGTTTTTATCATCACTTTGTTATTTTTTTTTAAGTCTGAAGTATGGTATTCCATGTTATTATACAGCCAAGCAAGAAAAAAATCCCGTCCAAAGCACAAATATGAGCCTAGAATGACAGGTTAAATCCCTGCTCAGCTTAAGTTTTTCTGTTATGCAGGTCAGTCTATACAGCCTCTGAGATCCTGCACCGCAAACCAGTGACAATACGCCCAACTTTGTAGAACATTTTCAGTCTATGAAATGGTCCAATACGCTGTCACTGAAACATGAAACTCTACGAACTTCTTGGAATGAACCTCTCAACTCCAGAACTTTCTTCTGATTTGAGGCACTGCCCATCAAAAGAGTAGCAAGAAAGATTACAGAAGGAAATTCCTCTGCTAAAGGTTGAAGAAAAGGTAAATGCCCCAGTTGCAAATTAGTTGCACAGATTGCATTTGCAATATAAACAGAACTCGGCTGATAGCAAGAACATGTTATAAATCCAGTTAGTTTGTGAGACTGCAGCATCTGGGAGTATGCATAATAGCTTGGGGCAGGCAAGAGGGGCTTGGGATTTGAGGGTCCCTGTCTTTGAGCTCATAGAGTATTGCACTTTCTACTTCTACGGGGAAAAGAGAGATTGTGCTCTACATGATCTCCCTTGCCATCATAAGAGCACCTGTTCCAGCTTGATTAATGATAGGCTCTATCTTATGAGTATCCTATATAAATATAGGCGTAAGCCTCAAGTCCAGACTTATCTCGTGCAGGATGGTGAGCATAGGCTTAGCAATTGTGAAGTGAGAGCCAAGCATCTACAGACCTGCTGTGTACACAGATCAGGGTGCTGTGTCAGCTTGACCTTGATCATACTGCCCATCTGCCTTTGTGCTGATGCTATGTAATAATGGAAAGCTGATTCCTGGAACAAGAGTCCTGGGTCTTCTACCCTGTGGACATTGAGCTTTTCTGGTGCTTGTGTGAGCATGCCTATCTGTAGTCTCAGCCATAGGTATTTTACAGACACTCAGACTGCACAGTGCACTGGCTTGCTAGTGGCCAGAGTAGTCAAAGTTGCTTTCTGGTATGAGAATTGTAAATACAGATTGATAGAACCTGGGTGAACATTTGCTGTGGGTCAGCTACATTGCCTTTGAAAATAGAAGCTGGACCTGTCTTCAAAACAAATGAACATGGAGAACACCTTGTTGAGAGTAAAGCTGTTTAAAAGGGACTAAGACTGATTTCTTTCACTTTTTGTTTGTATTTGAACTTTTACAATCCCTGCTGAGTCTTCCTATGCAACAGAAATCTTATAACTGAAACAATATAGAAATAGCAATACAGAGCCTAATAAACTCAAGTATGATTTTGTTTCATTAGTTAGAGAGAATAACTGTAAGAAAAGAAAGGACTAAGTTTTACCTTCAAGGCTAAGAGTACAATTATATAATACAAAAAGTTTTTGCTCGTTAATTGTGATTTTTTCTTTGGCATTTGTTCCTTAGTTGCTAACTAGCACATCTGTAACCCTCTGCTTGCTGATAATTTAGAACATTGTCACTTGAATTCGCTTTGAAAACACTGCACTTCAGTTAAAGAACCTCTTAATGTCCAACTACGTTGGACATTTCCAACGTAGATATTTCCAAGAACAAATGAGTGTCTGTGTTAATTTACTATCCTCAGTCCAACTGGAATAGGTCAGTTGCTCATTAAACACACCGAGGACTAATCAATAAAGTCATAACTTTGATCTAGTTGGTGCTGTTTCTGATTAAATAAAGTAATAATCGTAATGAAACATGATTCTCTTGCCTTTTCACTGTAAAATCCTGTGTTTCAAGTGGTTGCTTAGTAAAAGCATTATGAAATAGCAACAAGTTGCTCTTGTTTACTCGCTTCAAACAGTGTAATAGTAGCTTGTTCATGCTCTTCTTAAGTGGTTTAAGGTTTGGTTTAGAGATTTTTACACGTGACCCAGAAGTCACGCTTTGATCTTTGTCAACAGCAAATGACATGATTTCCTAAAGATACAGTTTACATCTATTTTGTAATGTTAAATAGGGCAAGTCAGTGCCCCAATGTTACAAGACATGATTCTGAATTCTCTAGGGAAGAGTCCTGGCTTTAGCTGATGCAAGAGGAAGCAAAGCAGGACCAGCACCAGGCATGTGTGTGCTGTCAGCCTGCTTTCACCCTACCTCATAGACATTTATTTTATTTTCTTGCAGTGCAATCAAACATATCTGTTCAACAGCTCTGAACATCCTCTGATTTCTGCTGTCTACGTGCTATTTAAAAATTGCAAATGACTGCCCCTGCCCCCACTGTACCATAGCTCGAAGTGCTCCCACATTGACAAGTATTTCAGTTACCTCTTCATCGTCCTTTGCAAATGCCAGCTGAAACAAATGAATTCTTCACTGACTTTAAGCTATCTGCTGTAAAGGATGATAAGGTGTGCTGAACTCTCCCAGACAATGTGTGCCATAGCAAGCTGGAATGTCACTGAATTTGAGGATGGAAGTGGAAATTCGCCCCTCCTTGTCAGAATTAATTTTAGTTTCTGTTGACAGACTTTATACCCTTGCTAATCCTTCCCTTCTGGTATTCTTGCAGTTTGGGATGGTCAAATTATTCTCCATTAAAAATGATAAGGCCACTGTCAATGCCTTTTAATACTTCTCACTGCTCTCCTTTCCTGCTTGGCCCATGCTGTAGATATGAACACATTCTACAGACGGCTTCAGCTATGTGAGTTGGCATACTAGGTGCGGCTGTACCAAGCTTTCTTGTACCCTCCAGATGTAGTCTCTGGCTCACTTAGATTGAAGTCCTGGTTGGAGCATACCAGAACACCTTGTTGGCTTGTGTGTCCATCAAAGAAAAATGAGCTATAGTTAGGGGTGGAAGGGAAAAATGGGGAGGAAGAAGTTGATTCTGGTTTCTGCTTTAACTACTGCCGATTTTTTTTTTGCTGGTGACGCTCACCTGTAAAATGATGCCAGAGGAGTTCTCAGAAAGCTTAGAGAACATGTTTTCCCCTCTAGTCTCTTTCAGCTTATAGGTAACCTAGCTGTAGTGAGAAAGACATGGAACAGTTTAGCAGAGAGATCTGTGCTTGCTGGTTCTATAGGCACATCCTGCCATCTGTGGAGGATATGCTCCTGAAAGGTTAGTGAGTCATGTAAGGCGCTCAAGTTAAATGCACAGGGGCAGGGTATGCTATGGCGAGGCTAGAAACTGAAGCAAAATCCACAGGATGATCAATCAGCTGGAAGAGAAGCTGACTTTTCAGCAGCTGAGTTTCTGGCAGCCAAGGATGTTCATTTGAATTTTAAAACACAGCTCAAGATATGATCTGTGTACTAGCCTGAGATTTTGATTAGTACCTCACTTTACAAGGTTAGACTGAGCCTTGTGGCCTTGGTGCCTCTTCCAGTTCTTGGAGTGGGCTACCATTCTGGAAATGCTTAGCATTTGACAAAAGATTGATTGCTTGACACAAGTCTTCTAGTGTATGTGTCTTTGGTGCCTCTTTATGAGTTGATACATTTTCATACTAGTCATCATAATTATCTTCTCATCAAAGCCAATTAAATCAATCAAAGGTGAAGGACAGAAAAGTAACATAATGCAACAGTTAGCAGAGCAGAGTCGTTAGTAAACACTGAATGCTTGACAGCAAAACTCCAAAATGATGGAGTAGGTAGCAACAGATTTTTGGTACACAGAAACGTGGTAACTGTGTTTCACAGTATAATAATAGGATGTTACTGTGTTATTACAGAATTTGGGCAACTGTTTGATCTCCAGAACAAAACACTTCTGGGCATCCACTGGAACAACTTCTGGGCATAGGTCCATGGGAACTTTCTGTTCTGATTTGAATCTCATAATTGATTTTAGGTTTTCCTGGGGTTGTCTGATACTTGTGAGTAAGCTGTACAAAACTTAGTAATTGGCAATAAGTCAAAATGGAGTTGGGGATCTCGGGCCTTCCTCAGCAGGGGCAAATCTTACACCTATCCTTTTCTAATGAGTAAATTAACAGTATTCTTTGGTACCCGTTAAGTTTTCCTTGTATGTCTTTATTGACAGGATCTAGTTCATTTCATAACCATCAATGTTGGTTAAATCAGGGCCCCTAAACTACTAGGAACTGACGGATGCACTTATGTTTGGAAAAAACCTAAAAAATTCTATTTTCTTAAATTAGTCTAAATAATAAGAAAGCACAGGGGTATCCTACCCATTAAAAAAAAAAAAAAAAAGAAAATATGCAATATTTATATTTTCATGGGAACATTGATCAACAAATAAGGGTAAAATTTATTTATTTATTTGTACAGAGCTGATCATATTATATCAAAATGTTTACAAAGTTCTATGTAATAAAAGTGGCATAAGTTGTCGTATGTTTGTATTGAAAATAATAGTTTTACACTGAAATCAGGAAGAATACCTTCAAAGCACTGAGGACAGTTCAGTAAGGAGACAAGTGTATCTTTCAGTTAGAGCATTTCTAAAGAATGACAGACAATACACTGGGCCCTAGGTATCTACAGAACTGAAAAGACCAAAATAAGCAGCATATTTGTAACAGCAAATGTAATATAACACAATCTCTTCCTTGAGACTATAATCAGTATTTTCGCAGTTATAAAAAAATCCCGTTTTCGTTTTTATTTTGTGTAGTCTTTTACCAGAATTTACATACTTTTCTCTTTAATCTGTATGCCAGTCACCATTTTTGCTGCTGAGAGTTCTATTTATCCCCAAATTAATCCAACAGTTGTCTGCGTATGAAGATGGGAACATTTTAATTCTGATGAGTTCAACTAACGGCTGTTTGAATAATTTGCCTAACAAATAGATGCTGGGAAAGAAACCTCCATAAAATATAGCAAAATAATCTGGGTACCCTTTCTGATGTGGACAACACATTTAGCTCCTTGCATCCGAAAAAAGTCCCCATGGTAAACAATAGTTTATAAGTCAGTGCTTGAAGCATATTATTGGGTACAGAAGCAAAAATAAAGAAGAATATGAAAAGGAAGCTGTTAATACCCCTTACTGACGGTGTTTCAAACAGTTTAACTATCTTGAAGTTGTACTTCATTTTCTTGCTTGTTGACCTTGTAAATATGAGACACAAATACTTTTTTTTCATGGTGGACTTTGGTTATATTATACTGACTGTCACATGCTTTTATAGACCACCACTTTGGACAAGATAAAAGAAACTATGAGTCTTTAAAAAAAATTATTTAATAAGCAGCAGGCAGACTTTTCATGGCTACATTGAGATGTTTTCTTCCAGTCAGATGATATTCCTTGTAGTATGTTCTACTATTTTTATGTGTATATTCTACTATTTACCTATGAAGAGTCATTCAATCATAGAAGGAAAAAGGTCAAAATTAATTTCAAAATTACCTTTGTTTATGACTCAAGTACTAAGGGAGGCAGTGTGTTGAAGACCACTCTCCTGATGAATGAACTGTTGTCCTGGGTACTGGTTATTTCTGATGTGTGGAAAATGAACCCTCAAAAGAGTGACTTTGAAAGTATCTTTTCCTGTTAGGTTCTACAGTAAAGTCAATGCATTCTCACTCAAAGATAGATCAAAGTTGTCAAGAGGTCTAAGGGATCAGTACTGACTCCTGCATGACATTCTGGTTCTACTGAGGTCAATAGAAAAATCCCGCTGATCTCAATGATGTCAAAATTTCATTGCTTATCTTTACTCATTATTAACAAGAGTAGATTTCAGAAAGTCTCATTAAAACAACCTGATATTATATGACCCAGAAAGGTTCTCTTACCACACATAATAAATAACAGGAGTAGAAGGGCAACATAAAAGGCAGAAGTGAAACAAGTGAAACAGAAAGTGAACAAGGATAGGAGCTGAGATTGCAAATATTAAGAGATTTTTTAAAAAACAAGGGTTTAATATTGGTACATTAACTAGTCCTTCCCACCCTCAGAGACACTAACTATCCCCAGCTTTAGAACTCAAAGAACCCATTTCCTATCCTTGCATTCTTTTCCACAATAAAGTTCAAATTACCATGGGAAATATAAAAGGGATCAAGATTTATCTATATAACAATTCATAAGACTTTCATTCACCAGCAGTAGTGTCTTATTTTGCTCTCAGATACTCACGCAACAACTGAATGCCTTGAAAATGTTAATGAATTTATGCCATAACCTCCTGGAGAATTAGAGGAGAAAAATTATCTCTATTTTACAGCTGGAGAATGGAGACAGAAGGACTTTGTGATGTGCCTGAGATCTCTCACTGGATTTTTCAAACTCTGTGTTCAAACCACAAGTCTTTCTTAGACCTCTGATTATCTTAGCTTTGAGGATTCTAGCTTATTTATATTATATTCTCTTGAACACTTTTCTCTAGGCCAGATCCATGCAAAAATGATTCTTAACCTCAACAGATATCTGGAAAACCACTTGTCCAGAATAAAGCTAGGGTTTTTATTGCCCATTCACTGGTTGCTGGAGCTCACAAGGCAACAAAAAGACCCTGAAGGATTTCAAAACTTGTTTGAAAATATAACAAATACATAGAGTTCAGATTTAATAGATTTCCTTATGCTAATTTTGCCTGGGATAGATGTACTAGAAGCTCTTCCAGATGAACTTAACTTATGTTGCTGTTTACACCGTTTATTAACATTTTGCCACTTTTTTCCTGAAGCTCTCTCCTTCATAATTAGCCCTGAGTTTCACATAAGCTACTCATTTATAGCTTCCATTTCATGAGGGTTGGCCTGCATTTTCATGATGCCTTTCCCTCTGCATTAAATCTACACACCTCATAAATCCATCTTGATTTAAACACTTAAGAAGAATGCAACCTGCTGATTTGCCTACAGTCTATTTTGTAAGAAGGAAAAATACAGCCAGGTTTGCTGTGGTACTGGAAGGAGTTAATATCTCATAAGCTACATCATACAGATCTCCATGCTGTTGTTATAACACTACTTCCAGCTCCAAGCTGTCTTGCTAAGGGTTATCCAAGTGTGCCATACTTGCATATAACTATGATTTAGTAACACTTTTACTTGTTTTGAAGTGAATTAGATCAAGTTTTAAACTAGAGATGTCATTATTCCCTAACATCTACTTTGCATAAACCTAGTACAATGTGATTATACCTTTGTGTAGGTGTTTATACAAATATAGTTTATTCTATATAAACAGAAACATAGTTTGGAGAAAAGTTGGGTATTGGGACTTCTATAATACGGAAACCTGCATCCTGACAGAACTGGCACACCTTATCCCTCAATACATCAATAGCCAACACAGTCATAAAATGTTCTCCAGGCCTTGCAAGGTGAAGGAGAGAGTAAAATGGAACAAGAGAAATGAAGATATTGGGAAGTTTCTTGATTCAGGAAGGAGATCAATATACACGATGTAGACCCCTTTCTACCACTCTTGGCTTGGAGAACCACACAGAGTGGAAACTTTGGGTGGAGCCTTGAGGAATAAGGCTGAGAGAAAAAAACATGGAGCAGGAGTCTCCCTCCCATAAAATTACTGCAGTAAGCGATATCTGGCTTTGTTTTTCCTTGTAGTTATACCCATTTCACATTATAGAACAACTCCTGACTTACTGGATTTATTACTGACTTCCTCAGGAATAAGGAAAGTTAGGGTGGGGTTCATTATATCTTGATATGAAGCAGTCTGTCAGCAATAAGTCTGGAGGATAGAATTTAGGACTTCTAGAACTTATTCTGTGTTTTTCCTGGTTTATTCGATATAAAGGATCTTAGACATCCAGAAAGTGGAAATTCCAGACAACATCAGTGTTGACTGGTGCTATGCAATATCTAACTCTTAGCAACCTGTCTTCAAAATAGGCCTTGCTTTGAGAAGGAATTTGGACCAAATGACTTCCAAACGTTACTTCCAAACTGGATTATTCGGTGACTGTGTGTTTGTACTCCCTGTTACTGTAAAGCTGCAAGTATGCAAAGCCATGTCCGTACAGCTTTCCATGTTTCCCAGTGCTTCGGATTCCAGAACTATATGCAGCATCAGTTTCCAGGTGAGGCTATGCACTTGTCATGCTCTACATCTGAGTTAATGCACCCTGAGAAACATGGTACAGATGTTGTCACCTGCTTTCATTTCCACCAACAGTCATAGCTGCTGCCATCCCTCACTTTACCTCCAAATCCTTGAAGTCTCATACAAAGCATAAGTTAATAAACCAAACTACACTTATAGTTATTCAGTCTGGAGGCCATTGGTTGTCTGCACATCATTTTCTTATGGACTCCCAGTTCCAAGAAAGGATTTCGAGGGTGCCTGTCCTTCATGAAGCCAAATAAAGTCACGAACAAATTATTAGTTCAGACAGATTGTCATATAAAAAGCATAACACTAATATCAGACCCAAGATAGTTGAGGAAGCAGCACAGCTGTATTTTCATGGTGCTGAGTCAGCCAATGCTCACTGTAGAGTTAATCTGCCCAGGGAGATGACTGTACATCACAAAGAAGTGGAGTTTTCATGTACACGCTGTTCACTGACATTTTCAGGACTTGCAGCTCCAGTGGCACTCACTGGATGAAAATGAAGCTATTTGGTTTAAAAATGCAGATGTCAAAATAGTAAAACATTCAGGACAATCATATTGGGAAACTGTCGTCATCAATTTTATTTATTTTTCTTATTGTGACACTGTTTGAGCAGTGCATTTCCCACCATGGAGAAAGATGATAAACAGAGTAACTGAACTGAATCTAAATAATTCATAAATCCATCTTTTAGCAAGGTGATACATCATTAATTCAGGCACTGGAACAAGTAACAACATTCAATATTATGGCACACTTCACCCAATTCCTCCACAAAAAATATTTTCTTAATATTGTGTTTGTAAAGGAATTCAGTATCCATTAAACAGAGACATACACCATTCTATTGATGTGTGTTGCCAGTATGGAAAAACCAGTATGGTTGTTACTTTAGTGAGTATGTGTATGGAGTATAGCAGAAAAATTTTGTCTTCCGACATAAGGATAATATGGCCTATTCCATTCATATACAACTTAGAGGACTCATTGCCCTAAATGAAATGAAGAAGACTGGATAGAACAGACTGAGAGCTGGAGATGTAAGCTAGGGGAAGCAGATGACACCATCCTACCGAGAGTTAGACCTGGGTGCCACCACTTCTTGAGTTCATTACCAAGCAGTGAGGTTCCACATCACTGCAGCAGAGCTTGGGAGTTGACACTGATCTGAAATTATTTTGATCTGATTCTAATGAAGGCGTGCAGAGCTACAATTCAAGCTAGCATTTCTTCAAGCACATATATAATCCTGCCACGTTCTTGAACCTGGTGGAAAGTAGAATTAGGGAGTGAGTAATTGACAATATAAGAGGAGAGAGAGAATTCTAAGAGAATTCTTTATATAAAATATAGGATCCCTTTCTAGAAATAATTTTACTGTCATAGTTTTATGACAGATCAATGTTTTAGATGTTTATAAGTACTAATGATACTATTACTAAAGCTGAAGAGAAGACCTATTTTTCTTCAAACTGGAGACAGACCAGAGGTTTCTAATGAGTATTGTGCTTTGTTATGTTATTAATTATTTGAGAAGTCTGTGAACGTATCTATTTATCCATTTACTTACCTGCTGGTCTATTCGTTACCCTACCTAATTTCCCCTTACTGTTTGAAAAATTGTGAGAACCGTCTTAAACCAAATAAACCCTTTAACTGAACAATCTTTCACATGCTTTTGTGAGGATTTATGGGATCTCCCTACTTTCTGTAACCACTGGGAGAGTTACGCTGTGACTTACCAGCAAACCAGCTAAAGCACAGATTTGATCTGGCCTACAATTATCCATATGGTTTAACTATTAATACTAGAAGTAAATAATAACTGTTAATACTAGAAGTAAGCAAGCCACATGGTGGAGTTTTGGCTGACTCGCAATATCAGGAGTAATACTCAGGAGCCGTTTGTAGGATAGCATGGGCCAGAGACCATTCCCTCATGCGTGGGTCCATACATTTTAGGGGAGTTGAGGGATCCTAGCTGTACACCACGAACTGGCCTGCTCTATTTGCTCTCAGCCTGGCAACACAGAGCTCCCAATGCGTGCCTGGGCAATGCACTGACTCACAGCCATGCTGCTAAAGCAGAATATCCAATTGGAAGCTG
>JAVSBS010001833.1:0-52740 GCA_033124195.1 Coracias cyanogaster | reverse complement strand
AGGGTTAAACAGTAAGATTTGCTCAGCCACACCTGAGGGTGAGTAAGGCAGAAGATGTCAGCAATAAAGACCAAATGGTCTTGATCGTAGTCAATCTCATAAGCTTTTGAATCTGTTGGGCACTCTCCTGTGCCACATCAGGGTTTTCAACAGGTACGATGGACATGGGATGGGACGGCATGAGCAAGTGATCCTTGTTCCAAGCATAACACTGTCTTCTATGGACAACTCCCAGTAGCTAGAAAGAGAGCTAGAAAGAGTCCTTAGCTCCTGAAAGTGCTGATAGATCTTGATAATCCTGCTCTATGTGGGACGTCCAAGGCAACAGCTCTCTGGCGCTTCCTTTTAATTCCTAGGAGAAGCAGCCATCTACCATCACCTGCCTCAGTCCAGAGTTAACAACAATCTTGTCTTTTCTCTCCATCCTGCCCCAAAAGATATTTAATTTAAGGGACCCTTTTTGTTACTAAATGTAAATCTAAAAAAAGTCCATAAAGATCAGGGTAAGTTTTTCATGTAAATATGGGGTCTGCATTTAGCAGAAGAGAGAGAGAAGTAGAAGAAAAGAAGAAAACAAGTAAGCAGGACCTTGACTTCACTCACTGCAAAATTTAAGAATAATTTTTCTCACTTTACTCATATGAGAAGGTGAAGTGCTCTCTCATACATCCTCACACCTTCTTACAGTCTTTCCTTCTCTTTTCCTTATGCTGTCAGAGACTTCCGTCTTTAGTCAGTCATCCTTGCTCTAAGTTTTTTTTTAAACTGTAATTAGGTAATCTTCAGGATTCAGAGGGACCCCTTTGCCAGAGGAACTCCTGGGGAGGTAACACTTTTTTTTTTCTAATTGAGGGCTGCTAGATTAACAAGGACTGACTACAGATATGATTTATTCGTAGCAGAAATCCTGGTTTACTAACAACTATTTGTAAGAAACCTTAGTTTTGCATTCGTGTTTTGTATTTTATTTTCTGTCAACAAAGACTCCAAGTTTAAGAATATAATGATCTCTGTGTATGTGTCACATTGGGAATTTGGACCTTAGCCTGCTTCCCTGCTACTCTCCTTCTTATATATCTCAAACATACAGGCACTGTTTGAACCAATTTTCCCAATCACTTTAATTTTATTTTTCACTTTCTCTGTGTACATGGTTCTTAGTCACATGCAAAAGCCCTACATGTGCCAGCCTGAAAGGATGGGTCAAGGCCTGCTTTATTTGCAAGCAGACATGGCCTTGGTCACTCAGCTTCTGCTGGCAGCCTGCAACTTCTGCAGCATGTCAGTCAGCTGGCCAGCACTCAGAAGTCCTCTAACTTAAAAGCAAGCATAGAGATGAGAAGAGGCAGGGTTGAGAAGGTTAAGAAATGGGACATACCTGTTTTGGGGAAGAGAGAAACTGCCTAGAAGTACTACCAGATGTCCTTTGGGTAGCAATGGTGCATGTGTCTAAAGCGTGTTTGGTTCTGTAACCCACTCCCCAAATTAAGTCATAGCATGGGGAGGACTTGGGGGACGTGTTATGAGTGGCAGGATAAGTGGTGTTACCCCAGAGTTGTCATGGATGAATTCAACCACGTGCTTCAATGAGCAGGCCCAGGTAGGGCAGTGAAATTTGCACCCATGTACGGGGCTAACCTTCACCCACCACACCAGACAACCTAGTTACGGGTTGGAAAACTGCTTTTCTTCTCCTTTGATGGAGTATCACAGTCACTGGATAATGTCTGATCTGTTCTATCTCAGAGTAAGTTTTGGCCTCTGGGTTGGCAAATCGTGACTGTTTTTTGAACTCTGTTTTATTACAGTAAAGTTACATCAGCTCATCTACAGTGGCTTCTTGCATTATGCCAGGAAAAAGTTCAGTGAGAGCTGGAACTATCTCTCCAGCCTAGGTTTGAACCTCATTTTAAACACAAATATCTCTCCTTTTCAGTGTAGTCAGGAAAGATAGGGTCATCTTTATACCTGATATCTCAAGCAAAGCAGTGAGTAAATATCAAAGATGTTAAGGCAAGGCAAACATATCCCTTTTATGTTTGTGGGCCAGCACTAATGACACAGGGTGAAATTTATCCTCTTATCAAAGGTCAACACAAACCTAGGCACTGCTTCAAAGGTACATTGATCTTATAACTGGCTCCTAGCACAGAGATGTATTTCACCAAAGTCCAAAACTTACAAGAACCAGTAGTTTTTATATATCTGTGTGAAAAATAATAGGGTGTCTTGAAATACAGACACACTTTGCAATCCGCACCAGTGTTCACATATTTTGGACAATACTTCCTAGCCAGCTGTCCCTTCCTCCCACTTAATTAGTCAAAACATCCATGCTCTTCTCAACTACAAAATATTTACTCAAGCTTTGTGTTTACCGAGATGAAGCTGACAGTTCAGCAACTGAGTGTTTAGTACTGCAGATGCTGCATGGTTTGAAGGGCAAAGCAAGAGTGAAGGCATTATCAAAGCCATTCTTTCATGTCTTAGTGAATGATGATATCGACAGCTATCTAATGTTTCCTACCACATTCAGCCAATGCTCCAAGATGCCAAAAAGGTCTTGCAGACAGGGAAAATGTGAAAGGCAAGGGAGAGGGCAGCAAAGCTTGTGCAAGAGCAAGTTAAAAACTTGTGTGTTTTTGTTAGTGGTCACACACATAAATACGTCATTGTGGACGAGGCATGAGATTTTTATATTGGAAGTGTGGTCACACTGGGTGTGAACATATACATTGTAAATACTGTAGGAGAAGATATGACATCTGCAGTTGGTGTTTTTTTCTTTCTTTTGTATTTTCTTTCTGTGGTTGTATTTGAGCAGGGTGTGCCAATATTTGCAGTCTGAGGAATAGCATCAGAACATCTAGTATTCCTGTCTACTAGCAAAAATAATGAAAACACTTCAGCTAATCCACTGTACCTTCATGTGCATTAGTCACTGGTCCCTGCCTGCTCTAATTATAGACTGCCTTGCTGTTACCACTCCAGGGCACAAAGCAAAGACTTTGCAAACGTTGTTTTGGTATCTCTTGTTTTCTTGCTAGGCTAGCGGAGAAGCTGCTTTAAGTACAGATCCATGCTTGAAGTTGTCCTGTTCTCAGCATGTGGCTGTGGCAGTTAATATGATTGCGAGGGTATCAGTTGAGTTGGATTAGTACATGCTTTGCTTGTGATAGGTAAACCTGCCTGGTAGAGTGTTCGTCCTTTAGTCCTGAGAGAATCAGATTTTTTTTTGATCCACAGGAGTAAGACATGAACAATCTATACATAACTGAGCTGTATTTTTAACCTGATTTGCTCAAAATATATAACCAAGGGCAGCTAAATCCCATGTGCTATGGCTCACTGTAGAAGTTATAATTTATTAAACTGTTATATTCATGAGATTAAGTCAGAATTCCCTTGTTCAGTCATATACATGATTGCTTTGGGGGCTCCAACAGGTCAAACTCTGACAGTATCAAGCATAATTATCTCCTGAATATATTCACACCCCTTGTGAAAGCCAATGTTTGTTTGGTTTTGCCTTATTTAAGAGTGTATTCATTAGTTTACAACCTTTTGTGAGGCTTTCAAAGCTTCAACTAAATGACTAAAATCTGTAAGAAACACAAATTCCCTGAATATTTTATTATGACATAAAACACATTGAAGGAAAATTTTGTATTTCCATAAAAAATTCAAGACATAATGTTTATTTTTACACTCTGATGCAGTTATCTGTATGTGTTAGGGCCCATGGTGGTAAAAACATAGTAATGCACATTAACTTGTTTTTCTGAGGTAGTGGTTGTATACATATATGATAAATTTATAATCCCCCAGTTTATCATGCATTTGGAGCTTAAAAATGTGACAGCTACTGATGTTCTCCATGAGTGGACTGGAGTGGTTGGTCTGCTACTCAGGTGGAAGGTTTGCATAGTGCAAATGTGAAATATCAATAGCATAACTAAGAAATTAATACTACAGTGAGTGAGACAGCTGGAAACACTGTTAATAAGCTGAAGGCCAGGGCACACAACTGAACACAGTAGAGTTTTAGTAGACTAACCAGTTGTCACCTATCCATTGAGTCAATGTAACTAAATTTGTGTCTGCCCCAGCTTTGAGGAAAATCAGATTAATGTAAAGCTGTTTGACTGACTTCTTGTCTGACAATAGAAGAAATACTATTTCTCTCTCAAATTTTATTATTTCACTGTCTGCTATCACACTAAGCATGTATTAATAACTAAATAAAAAAATATCTTCATGCTCTAGTAGCTTGATTCTGGCAGCTTGTGATCTTTGGTCCTTTCACTGATAGGAAAATATAGCTGCTTTGAGGGAAGGCATCTTTTCAGCTCATGCTCCAGTCGATACTATGCATTTCTTTGTGAAAAAACCATAGCAACTCTTCATTTATTTTGAGCCCAACCTGTCGCATCAGTTCTGCTTAGTGTTCCCCTCATTGTTAGTTCTTTTATAAAAAGGTGATTTTTAAAATAAAATATATTTCTCAAAACAAAAAGTCTGACAGCTAAAGACCAGACAAAAAATAATGTTAATAAACTTTTTAATAAAAAACAAGCAAACAAACAATCAACAAATAAAAATTAATTGCAGAGAGTTACTCAGCGAAATAAAAATGTAGCATATGAAGCACTAGACTGGCATTGGTTTATGAAGAAAGGTCAGTTATAGAAGTCATATAAACCTATTTATTTCAGAATGCCACTAAACCACACACTCATTTCTGACTTCCACCTAACTACTGACATTCACTAAGAAAACGAAAAGTGAATAAGAAGTATTTCCCTATCAGCAAAGAAAAATGATATCTCTGAAACACAACTAGATGCCTATGAAATACCAGCAGAATTAGGGTGTGTGGGGACTGAGCCACATGAGGATGGGGGGAGTGAGTAGGGAAGGATCAAGTCCCTATGGGAGTAGAAATTCAGCAAGGTGGGCTGAGCAGGGAGGATGGACATCAGCCCTCTGTGTGGGTGGGACATGGTTTCTGAGAGAGCTGTTGGAGCAGGGAGGAGCTGGTTTTACTGAACCATGCAAACCTTCCTCTAGTGAGTCCCCACATAAACATATGAGGTATGTTTGGCGTGTGGTCAGAAATCTGAGTGATCATAACTAATTATGTTTGGAAAATAGAAATCTATTTGGCTTAATAGTTTGGAAAATATTTGCCTTCTGAGTTGGGGTAAAAAGTAAAATGAACAATCCTCCCTCTCTCCTCCTGCTCTCAACATTACATATAATTTTTTTATTTAGCTCAACAGAAAGAGATTTCTGAGGAAAAAAAAAAAAAAAAAAAAAGGTGTTTACCGAGATTTTTGACTTGCTAGTTGTTTGTCTGCCCAGAAAGTACTATTCAATTTCCTCTTCCTTTTCATAAGTGAAATTACTAGTCTTCAGATGGGGTTACCAGCAGTTAAATGTGAAGACTTTCTGTCCTTCTTCTCCTCTCTGCTGATGCCAGGTAGTTTTGTTACCTTTGCGTCTTTCCCCAAAGGCTGAAATACAGGGGGCTATAACATGGGTGGCTGTAGCTCTCATCTCAGTAACAACAGAAAAATGAAAATAGTCACTGGAAAACAATTTCATGGAACAGACATTTTCTATTTTAATGAAGATAATCTCTGTAAAAACATGCTGGCTAGCTCACTCCTCACTTCTTCTCCAAATATGTCAGATATTCCATTTGGAGGTTTACCTCCGATATCATATACCATAGCAGGATGGAAGCTGACTCTCTGCAAAGTTTAGCTTTTACATTAAATTATGTATCTTAATGCTAGAATGCCCCTTGACTCACTAGTACAATGATGATTTCAGAGCAGCAAATTATCATAAATGTAATATAGTAGTAACGTTTTGTGAGATTTGCTAGTTTATCTTTGGTTACATCAGGGAGGGACGAGATGCCTGTGTTCTATCTCTGAGTAATTATTTTTGAATTGCATCTGATACTTCACTCATTAGGCACTGAGCTTCCTCAGATGACAGAACAAGCTTTTATGTTTTGTTTGGAATTTAAGTATGTTAGATATTCAGATGGTATATAGACACCCACTCACACATGTATGTGTGTTTGCTTGTGTATCTGCACATCAGTATGAAAGAACTGCAAATCTTTTCAAGAAATTCCAGTCAATGAAATTCTTATCAAATATTTGACCTTCAAAACATCCTTTCTACAAATGCTTGAATGAGAGTTTCAGAATAATTTCTTTTTAAGCCCTGCTTTCTTATACTTATACTTACATTTTCATTTACAAGAATATGTATTATTATAATGCCTTTCAGAGGTGCACTAGTTATTTTCCTGAAAAAAAAAAAAGCAAAATACAAGAGAAGCACATCTAAAAAAGAATTTACGGGTTAGCCTTCAGGTATGAGATGAGCAGTTGATCATCAACATTGTCCATCTGACATAAATATTGGAGATGACCATTACAGTATATGAAATAGCACTTCTGTCTAGTAGACAGCTGGCCAAGAAGACTATCAGCCCTTCTTCATATCATGCATAAAGCTTCTCTAAAAAGACATTGCTTAGATTAACATAAGAAATTCCCCCTAAAAATGTCAAATAATGTGTCTTATATTTTCCTCTCCTCTCTGTATCCTCTGTCTTCTCTCTCCTTTCTCCACTCCCCAACACTTTTTACTGAGTTTACCAACTCGGTTTTAATAGGAAAATTTTCAGTCAAAAACTGTACTCTGTTTTATTAACTTTTTCTTAGAGATATTGCTCTTAAGGACAGAAGTCACTAACAGACATTACAGAAGGCAGGAGACAAAATGGGCTGAAATGGAGATAGGAAAAGAATGGAGAAAGTGATTATCAACTAAGGAAGGTCATTGCACAAAAGGACACTAGAGATTATCCCTTTGGTATAAGGGACAGTCAGGAGAGAAAAACATGAACATGGACAAGCCCATAGGAACCTATAAAGGAATTTGTGGTTAAAAGAGGCTATGGCTCACAGCTGAAGCATCCAAAGGCTAAAATTAGAGCAGAGGCATGATGTTGAGCATAGTGCCAGCGATGAACTACAGTGAGAAGAGCAACTGAGCTTCAGAAGTGTTGGAGAAGGGTTTTGCTTGAATTTTTCTGTTTTATTCTGGAGTGGTAGAGCTTTCCTTGCCTTGAGCAAAAGAATTATCACAATGAATCGTCAGCATATACCAAATCAACTACGTGAGAGAAGGGAAAGCAAGAGATAAGCAACCTTATACTCAAATGAGAAATAGTCTTATTCCTCCACTACACTTTCACTATAGTATTCTCTTTATCCTCGATAACAGACTAGTTTCCTTAGTTCTGTACTTCTGAGGAAGCAGTAGTGCTATTTTAGCCTTTCGTTCGATGTCGATTCACGTATATAGCACAAACTGGAGGAGCAATAGATTTATATTATCAATGTCTTGTCTTCTCCATTAAAAAAAAAAATTGTCAGGAAGGTGATGACAAAATTAAAGGGACATATTCATCAAACCATAGACACATGATTTAGAAAAAAGGAGATTTTTTTTTTTCCTAAAACACCCAGCACATCTGGCTACATACAGTGAGTGGGCAAATGCATGTGTCATCCTATATTTCTGAAGATAGCAATAAAGGTTTATGAGCTAATTCTGTAAATATATGTCAGACTGCTATAAATTTAGGAATAATTTGCTTTGATAACTAACTGGAAAATTAGTGTCATTCCTAACAAGAAAGAGCATGTTTACAAAGGAAATGTGCTGTGATAAAATGCTCTAAGAACTAAATATCCTGGAAAGAATTTTAATTCTCATAAAGATAAGTAATTGAAGGAATGCTAATTCTGTTTACTAGGAATGACTGTGCACCACAGCTACATACCAAATGTCTTGAAGAGTCTGACAGTATTTTTACAGGAAAGCTTGTGAATATTTTTTTTCACGTGTGTTAATACACTTTGGTAAGTAAAGACACATATGGAAAATGAACACTATATTATGAAACATGGCCTCACAATTTTATAAAGTACTGTTATGAATAAAACACTGGAACATGCCTAGCAGTGCTGGAGTCATTGCAATCAGATGTTAGGCAGGTAAAGATCTCCGCAAAAAGAAAAGGATTTCAATCAGTTGGTGGTCAGTAAGTATCTCTAGACTACAAATGGACATATTTCAGTCTGAAGTAATGATTTTTAAAAAGCAATAAAGGTTAAGCATTTCTGAGGGGTATAAACCAATTGCATGCTGATGACATAGGAAAAAACATTCTCTGCGTTTCAGATAATTCCATAAGTTTGTAACAAGTAACTGAGTGAATGAAGGATAGAAGAAAACAGCTGCTGAGTAACTTCATCTGTCTTTTTTTGTCTTGCATCAAAGAAGAGACCAAAACACAGGAGCTGTTAAGTTGATAACTATGAAAAAACAGTCACAGCAGGAAAACAGGAAAAGACTGTGGAGTTAGATGACATTTCCAGGTATGCACCTCCCTAGGTGATAATTTTGTCAGTGGTTTTTAGAGATAGCTTTCATGGCATTAGACATAATATTTCTTAGTTTTCAAATAATATCACTATTCTTAAAAAATGTAGTTTGACATAAAAATTAATAGTTCAAGCATGATTGTGCAAAAGATGGAAAGATAATTTCTCTAAATTTAAGATTTCTTTTCCAGGACTATCTTGTTTTGTTTGAATGATACATTGACAAGTTTCAAAAGCTGATTTTATTTTCCCAATCAGTATTCCAGTAATGTACATTATTAAACATAATAATACTTTTTTTTTTTTTTTTTAGTTAGAAGCTTTCATTTTTGGAAGAATTTCCTAGAAATGTGACACTCAACCTTGGAATTCTGTTATGTACACTACTGGTGTATTCTATGAACCTAGTATAAACTTCTGGACATTTAAATATGATAAAAATTCTTCCAAATATATCCATGAACATTTTTATAAACTATTTTTTAACTATAATTGTTTTCTTGGCCATTAAGGGAACATGCAATTTTAACAAAAGTTTTGTCTTCTGTGTCATGAAAGTTGTTTTGTTTTATCATTTTCCCACTTCACTCATTGAGCACAAAATTATGGCACTGGCCACATCACTCATTTGGGAACTCTTTGGTCTGACAGTCTGCCCTGAGGAGCTCTCAGGGCATTTTGAACTCACATAGTCCATGGGCTGTGACATCCCTAAAGACTACAGCATATTCCACCTGTTAACCTGGCCACAGTGAGGTAGGGTAGAGCTGGAGCAGTGAAGTCCCCATACGTGATGTTAGCTCTGCCCTTCTTGCTCTTAGGATAGTGATCAGGAGCTATGAAAGGGAAATGTATGCTGAAAATAACCCCAATGTTTTCTTCATTGCAAGCCTTTGAACATGCTGTTTGTATGGCTGGATGTAAGGGTGGAGCTACTTAACATTGTGAAACTACAGGAGGAAAAATGGATACAGAACTGATAATTTCAGATATTACTATCCAACCCGTCCATGACTTCTCATCCCCATGGACCCAACAAGAACCAGTGGGAGGGAGCTGGAAACAACTCAATATACAGCCAGACTGAGGGAGAAGTGGTTAGTGCAACAGAAAAAAATTCTCACTTTGGCAAAATAACCCCAGTTCTGTGTGTAGTAGGTTAAGTCAAAAGGCTGTCCCTCTTGGCTGAAGGCAATCAAACACCTTATGTGCGGAGGTCCCAGCATTTTCAAGAGCAGATGGTGCTTTTCTGTATGAAACCTTTAATGATGTGTGCTAATGAAGCTGACGTTTATGCTGTTTTGGGGCATAGGGGCCCTTTGCAGGCTCCAGGTACACCCTCTGCTCTTTTATCTGGTGGAGCTCAGTGAATGAAAAGAAATAACTGTTACTTTGCTTGAAGGGAAATTCACTACAGCTAGGGTGCCAAATGTCTATGTATATGTTAACCAGCTCCAAATGTATCTACAGGAAGAAAATTTTTTAAATGAACTGCATAATTCAACATACCCACACAATCTTCCTTAAGATTTCCTTCTCCCTGCAGACATTTACTATAGGAGCGCGTTATTTTATCCCAAAGTTCTCAACAATCACAACTGCCACTGACCTTTTTTTGCAGCGAGAGGTCCTTGTGAAGCCTTTGTCAGATCAGCTTCCCATGTGCCTAATGTTGCCCATGTTTCTAAGTGGGACATGAGTGACAATCTTTTGCAGTACTTTATATTAAAAAAAAAACCTGTACAGAATAATGTAAGAAAGCTGCGAACCCCTCAAGAATAGACCAATGTACAGCTCTTCTGTATGGCAATATTTAGAGGAGCTACAAAACTGACCTTCTTCCCCTGGAGAATCCTTCCAGTGTTCTGGAATAAACGTGTCAGGGAAACCTTCAGCCACCAGGTATGGTCATCATGCCCTCAGCCATCCTCCTATGCACTGTCCCACCTGTGCAGCAAAAGGATGGAGACTCCTGAAAAGCACCATGTCATGTCATGAAGGAATGTCTCGGTTATAGGTGCAAGAGGACTGAAGTAAAATGAATCAGATGGTCGTAATTTTGTCCTTTGTAACTGACAGATTTTTGACCTTGTCACCAAAGTAACAGTTTTATTTTAATGTTTTAGATTTCCCGTTTCCCACAAAGGTTGAAAATAATACCGTTGCAAGTATGTGGCAATGTTATTATCAAACGTTATCAGCATTGTCAAGCCTTGAGCATCCACAGTTAGCCTGAACTCTGAGTAACTACTACAAGAGTTTATGGAGGGAAGGTATACTAGGGCCTTGTACTGCCTTTGTGAAATTGTTGGAGAAGCCTGCTTTGAGCCTCTGCTTACATAGAGATGGTGGAAATCTGAGGATAAACCCCTGAAGCCGTGCAACACATCTGAGGGAGAAAGTCTGTAAGGAAGGGAAGATGGTTTAACTCTCCCTCCCTGCTCTCTTGTAAGGGAGGATTTCTGATCAGAGCTCCTGCTGTAGCAGGTGTTGCTGGTTAGCTAGTTGTGGTGTCCATGTTTGTGTTCAGTTTTTATTTTGGCATGCTGCCATGGCTTTGCTGACAGATGGAAATGACAGCACACCTGTACCTGGGACATAGACAAGTGGAATTTCATGGGAGACACTAGAGACATCTATTTTCTAGTGCTTTCTTCTTGCTGAATTTCAAAGGCCTGCTGTAAGAAATGAAAACATAGGAACATTAAACTGAAGGTCAAAATAAGATTTTTTTTCATCTGATGAGAAATACTTGGCCAAGCAGAGTTCCATCACTAAAAATATATACAAATGAATAGGTTTAGCTACAGAAGTCTTCTTTAGGTGTTCAATAAATTAATGTTTTTATAATATTACTTTCATCTTTTTTTTCCGCCAGCATCTTTTACCTTTTTCAGGGAACACTGTACTGAAGACATGGAGTATGATGGCACTGAAAGGCTTCTCTCCTCAAGAATAAGGACAGTCACAACTTGGTAGATTGGAAATATGAAACTAATTTCTGGTTTAGATTTAAAATTACTAACTCTTTCTCAAGCTGCACATGGATCAGAGCATGGTTTCACATGCTAGAAAACACATGGGGAATTTTATGTTTGCATCAACTCCCAGTGGGATTTTGTGTATACACAATCAAATTATTCACATTTGTTGGACTAGGTGAAGAAATGTAATCCTCTATGGAGTGAATGCAGGGATCTTAGAATAGATCTCAAGCTTTCCTGCACCTTTTCATTCAGTGTTGCTGTGCTCTGGGGAAGCCACGAATTCACCTCAGCACAACTCCTTGGAATCCTGAAGCTGGAGAATTGTATTTAGACCAGAAAATTATTAGGACTTTTTATTTTTGTAAGCATTTCCTTTTAAAGTGAGGCATGTACAGACAAGCCATCCATAGTAAATAATTTGCAAAAGGCAAAGTCTTCTATGTCATTTTTCAGGTTCCATAAGTAGTTGATTTCTGTTCAATGATATGAAATATAGAAGTAACCATAAGGCTAACAGAAAATGATCAACACAATTCTAAAAAGAGCTACTGTGTCTGTTTAATATGAGGTAGGGCTAACAGGTCAGTAATCTCCACCAAATAAATAATATGCTGGTCAAAGGCAACTAAACATGTGCATTGTTTCCCCTGAAGTGACTGGGTCTTTTTCTACTGAGTCATTGCTGCAGAGAAATGTACCTATTCTATTCCCTCAGCTGGCTTTAAAAATATTTTGAACAGCCTGTCAGATTTAAATGGTGCAAACAGGCAATTTACACTTCTGTTAGACTGTTTATGATGAAATGAAAAGAAGTTTTTCCTGGTTCTGTTTTAGATAAAAAGAAAAAAAAAAGGAATCCCATGCAAACCAGGGACCAATGTTGATACTAGGTTTCAAGAATATGTCTCAAAAATATGCCCTAAAAATATATATAAAAAAAAAAACTCAGGCTATTTGTTTGATTTCCAGATCAGTTCTATTTTTAAATATAAATTTATTATTAAATATAAAATATTTCCTCTCTTTTCCAAAGACTTTTTCTTCAAGCAAACCTTTGGGAATTTTTTAGCAGGCCTTTATTGTGTGATTGCAGATACAGTGGCACATAGTACTAACAGGAAAAAAACACACACCTCCTATGTACTAATTTAATCACACTGTATCCCATGAAGAATAATCAATAATGAAAACAAAATATGATTTACTAGCCACATAAGTGCAGTGGGCAGGGCTGACATCACTTTTCCTGCGCATTTGTAACTAGGTGATCTGTAGTTGGGAGAGTTTCAAGGGGACTAGACAAGGCTTGCAGAGCAGACCCCACCATTTCTCATTTGGCTGAGATCTTTGACTTCTCAAAGACTTTATGTTGGCTTGAAATCTCTCGATGCTACTGGTTAGAGCAAGTTCTGGCAGATGTTGCATTGAACAGGGGCTGAACAACTGAAGGAAACAGTATGACAAATATGAAATGAACATTTGCAGCAGGGGTAGCAGATCCCTATGTGCTTAGGGCAAGAGCAGCGCAGGGAAAGAGATAATCAGTAATGTCTTCCTTACATGGGATAGTGGGGCTGGGCTGTCTGGGACAATGGAAACATTAGGTTCCCACACGGAAGACTCAAGGGAAGGAGAAGCACAGAGGCAGCCTTCCTAGGGCCAGTGCAACCCAATACCTGAATGCCTGTGGTGCTCTGGGGTGCATCAGCACAGGATCATTCTGGGAATGTGACACCATGCTCCCCATTGCCTCAGAAGTGTTTATTGGAGCACCTCCTTTCATCTTTCTGCTACTGAAGCTAGCACACAGACTGAATTCAGGCTCTGAGCTCTGGGATCATACCCTTCCACCCTCCCACCCTTTGTCCATGGCATTAGTCACATCTTTTCAATAACTTACAGCAGCTTGCATGCTCTGGGCTGGGAACTGCTGTGTGGACAAGTGAGGGGAATTCAACATGGGAGAACATATTCTCCATCACTTTTCATTGAGAATCAAGATTTATTAGCAAAGATATTTTCTGTTAGTAAAAAAAAACAAAACATGAGTTGACAACTTCAACCCCAGAGTTTACCAAAGTGCTTAAAAGTCCACACTTGTCCTTTCTCATGTTTCTTGCAGAATTGATGGTTTCCCTGAGGACTGACCCAAATGGAAGGTAAAACTTGTCTGCTGTGGTCTCCTTCGGTTTATGAAAGGGGGTAATGATCTAGGAAACAAAGATCTAGATTTACCACTTCATGTAAGTAATGTGGGAGCTGGTAAGTTTCACTGATTGTGAAAAATCCTGGGCTCAGGTTTCTTGTCTACCATCACCTCTGTACAGCATCTAACACAACAGGATACAAGACTAGTTGAGGTCACTGGGTAATACCACAGTATACAATTTGAACACAAACCTATTGCAAATTTGATTTTGAAAAGACTAAGAAGCATTGCTGACAAACCCACTGGCAGGAGGAAGGAGCAGATGTTTTGCTCTCTGCAAATTTCTAAAGGCTTTCTCAATAATGGGCTGGAATCAGTTTAGCAGAATGGAGGAGAGCAGAAGCATGGGTAACTGCATGGAGATAAGTTACGGCAAAGGTTAACTGTCTGAATAACCTCAGTGATAGCAAAATCTACAAGTCTGTGGAAAATTTTCCCAAAGGAAACAGTGAAAGCTTCTCTGATTGACATACATAGGCTAGATTAAATGAAATACCTTATGTATAATAGTAAAAAAATGATGGTTTTATGCAGAGGGATAGAATATTCTAAAGTTTTTCTCTAACTGTGATCTACAGTACAAAAAGAATACCTCAAAATAGAAAGATTTTCTTTCTCCCTCATTATTTAGTATTCTCTGATTTTCTTTTCCACTGGACAATCATCTAATAAATCAGATTATGCAAATAAAATATACAAACCAAATATTTCATTGAAGCTGTACTGGCTGGTTATTGCACCTTCTCATCAACTCCTGAAAGAACCATAAACTATCTCCTACCCCTCTTATGTTGTGTTCTGAATAATACCACAGAGAGTACCTTAATTACATCTTGCTTTTTAATCTGGTAATACAACAAGGTTAAGACCTGGATTAGTTTATAGACCAGATTCATATTCTATTCAGACATATGAGAGTCATAATCACAGTATTTATCCAAGAATATTTTTTTAATCTCAAAGTTCAGGTTATTCCACATGAAAATACCGTGTACTCCTTCCCAGAAAAACATTTTTCAATGTTATGCAATTGTTCAGTATGTTTTTGTAGAAGGTGACCTTCATAGTGTGAAATTGTAGGCTTAATATTTGCTTCCTTTCAGGCAGAGGACTAATGTCTCAGATGGGAGGCCAGTGCAAGGACAGAGGTTAATTAAAATGAAGAGTATTTTGTTAGTTGTAAAAGTCTGTAATTATGTAGAACCTTTTTCTATTTTTAAGCTACTATCAGACATAATGATTTTTGTTTATAGTCTGAAGAACAAGATGACCTGACATTTCTTGCACGTGCAGATGTTCTGGAGCTCGTGGGCTGCTGTCATTCTTCAATAAAATTTGGAGAATTTGATTTTAGCATACTTTCTACAATGGCATTCTAGAAATGGATAACTACAGATTCCAAAACCTTCATATTTCTGCTGGGGTTGTTCATTGTAGTCCAAATCACACCCACATCTGGTTTCACATCTAGTAAAGAAAAAAATATATTTATCTCCTTACTGACCTTATGTTGTTATAGGAAAACGCAAAATATATTAGTTTTCCCCTATTCTAAGAGTTATTTTAAATATGACTCTACCCCTTCTTTAATTCTACTCTGATGCACAGATCTTTCAGCTATTTAGGCATATGCTTGGAGGAAATAGTGAGTCCATTTCCAGTAGTGGCAAGAGCTGTATGAAAATCACCAGGGCAATTGTATTAAGCTCAAGCTGCTGCTTTCTCATAGTAATGGTCTGGAAGTAAAATAAAAACAAACAAACATAGACATAGCCGTTTCTTGTGGTACATTCTACTTCTACGACCCCAGTCAGTCATGTATTTTACAAAGCCAGTACCTTCAGCCCCCGTTTTTTGGGTTTTTTTTTTTTTTTTTTTAAAGATGTTCTGTAGAAGGGAGAGAGTAGAGACATCACACTACATTCTTCATAATATAATTTTATTAACAAGTAAATTTCTCCCCGCAACCAAAAGACCTGTGTGATATTAAGGATTATTGAAAGTCTACCTTGAAAAGCCTTCTTCATGCTGATACTTACAGTGAAGTCAGTAGCACTAAATAGTTGATTGATATTCATCCATCATGTAAAAGTCTTTCAATATTTTTAAAGTTTTTTTTCAAAGACTAGGAAGTTTCCAGACATGAAGCAGGCATGATTCTGTCATACCTTATGAGTGACATAACTCAGAGGTCTAGAAGCTGATATTTTAATACACACATCTTTTAGTCTGAAACCTTTGCTGATGAACTCGTTTGAGTTCGGCTGAACTTTAAGTTCAGTTTTTCTTGCACTGTATGGGTGGCCATTCTATAGAAAATAGATAATGTCCTTGTTCACATTTGCATTTTTTGAGTATGCATTGCCATACTTATAAATTTTTGCTTTCAAAAAAATAGTTGTTTTGATTATCTGCTATTGACATTTAAACAGCTTGAAATCCTAGTGAGACTGAACTATCAATATAAAATTATTTTGTGTTTGTGTTTTTAAAATACTGCTCGCTGAGAATCAAACATTTTCCATTATATTAGGGAGTTCATCATCCACTGAAGAAAAAGGCCTAGGAAATCCAGTGTCTCTCATGAGGGTTGGGGTAAGACATGCTGTCTCAGGAAAATCCAAACTATGCAGGCAGGAAAAAAATCTGTATTGACTTTATTAATGTTATAAGGATTTTTCACTTCTTTGAGATAAAATAATGAGTTTACAGGAGGAAAGGCCTCTTTGCTGTAGAATTCAGGAACTGACAGTCTTATAACATAAGGTTTAACCTTGTTTGAATGAGATATTTCTGAGATGTGGTCACTGTGTCAGTCTGATGAGGTTTTCCACACACCTGAGATTCATTGATACATGGCTGGCTGTGGGTGGGTGGTTTCTGCCTCAGCAATGTGGTATGATTGACAAGGGTCACAGTAAAAGGAGTGAGTCTTGACCACCTCTGCTTACATATCCCTTAACAAATCTACTGATTAATATTTGTCCTAATTTCCAATGAGGAAAATCCTCATTCATTCCCTTTGGGCAACAAGTAAGGTCACCTACAACCAGTTGTTCAGTGCTGTGCCTAGATGGTTTTTAACTACGTCTAAGAAGAGAGACTCCACAACCTCCCTGGGCAACCTTGGTCCTTGGTCCAAGGTGCTTGGTCCTCCTTACAGTGAAAGAGTATTTTCTGATGTTCAGATGGAACCACCTGTGTGCCTGTTGCCTTTGGTCCTTTCAGTGGACACTACTGAAAAATTCCTGGCTCAGTCTTCTTTGTACCCTAGTCTGATGAGATCCTCCCTCTGGGCCTTCTCTTCTCCAGGCTAAATAGTTCCAGCTCTTTCCGCCTTTCTTTATATATGAGGTGCTCCAACAGCCTCTGGGACAGGCTGTTCAGGCAGTTTTCAGTCCACCTCACTGTCTGCTCATCCAGCCCATACTTTATTAGCTTCTCTATGAAGATCCTATGGGATAGAGTGTTGAAAGGCTTACTGTAGTATAGCTAGGCAACATCCACTGCTGTAGTCTAGGTAGGTAATATTTACTGCTAAGGGGAGCCTCAGCTACCAAACCAGATAGTTCGTTGTAGAAGATTAGCAGGTTGATTCTTCATAGGCCTGGAATTGGTTTCCAGGATTAGCTGTTCTGTCACGTTCCCAGGGATCAGGGAGAGGCTGGCTGGCTGCGGTCAGGTAATCCATAAGACACCGAGTATCACAGTAATAAAACTAAGAGTTAATAAGCAATTGGTGAGACCAGATTTAAGTTCTCAGAAGGACAGAGGTGTAATACAGAAAAACAAGACAAAAGAACTGCTACTGGAAAAATCAACGTAAATCATGGCAATCTGGGGAAAAGTTGGGAGAACTACTGAAATCACTGTGTTCAGAAGAAAGGAGGAACCACCGAAATAAGAAGTAATTGTTCACTGCATCTACTGGACATACGTACTTACTTAAGATGCAACAAAATGCAACTTTATACATCCTTAAACTATGTCCTGCTGCTGCTGCTAAACTAAGCATGTGCTGTTATCATCCTTGCTGGTTGTGGTGTGCAGCAAGCATGGTCTGCAGTGGCAGAAAATTCATGTGAAAAAATGGGCAGATTAGGAAATGAAAAGTACATTACAGATTCAAATAAAACAAACCCTAGAATGTTGGCTCTGCAAGTGTATGGATGTGAAATTTGTGAGTATGTTTTTAAATTCCATCAGGAAAAATACATTGTGATGTTCTCTGGAGGGGTTGGTTTAGTTGCAGTTTAGTATGCTGATGCTTCGCTAGGTTAAGGTCAAGCCATTTGACTGACAGAAGTGATGTGTTGTCTGGATGACCTGAAGTGTTGTAATGCTGAGGTCACTAAAAACCACATGGCAACTGATACAGAAGTGTAATGTGATTGTATATTAAAGAGGTTGTATAAGGTTGCTTAACTGGTTTAAGCCAGCTGAAGTGTGGATAAATATGTACCTTATGTTAACGCTAACTTTTTACAGGACTAAACCAGATGTTAAACTATGATATGTAATGGGATTTTTGAGTGAAAATGTATTATGGTTAATTGCATAAAATTTTGAAATAAACCGCTACACTTTAATTTTATTCCATAAAAATGCTGGTTTCTGATTCTTTCAGAGAAGCTGCATGCAGTCATAGTACATGAAAACCTACTTTGTGCAGCATGGTGCATAAAAGATCTCAGAGAAAGCTGACCTCAGTGCACCCTTAGGCATGGTTACAAAGAATACTTAAATGAGCATTTCTAGCAAAAATCACAAGCAGCAGATTTAGAACAAAAATTGCCATGTGATAACACCTAATTCTCTATGCACGAACTAGGCAATAACACTTGTTTTGTGGTCCTTTTCTTTGTACAAATCAGGTGAACTTCTAGCTTTATACTCAGGCTTGTTTTGAAACTAAATACGGATTCAACACAACAATGTACACAAAAACCTCAGAAAAGAAGTTAACTAGAACCAGATGTTGAGTAAGATACCACACATGGAGAAAACCACTTTAAACAACTACCTTACTGTAGTTACTTGAGTCAGCTAAGTTTACGACAAACACAAAATAGCTTTTTTTAGTTGCTCTAAACTAGCGCACACACTTCAGCACGTGAAACCAACACCCCTTTAAAAGACACAGTGATTGGTTGTAGGATTTACAGTTTTGTAATTTTGTATCCCTGGTGACCAACTCTGGATGTTACAAAAGCAAAGGCTGGACAATCCACCAGCTTCACATGGCAAGAATTGTGTTTTTTGTTTTTATTTAATCTGAATCTGAAAGATTATACCTTTGTTGTGTATATTCCAAATCAAAGTCTCTGACATTGCTAGGGAAAAAAAAAAAAATATATGGGAGTGATGCTGCCAGCTTCAAAGCCACACTTCAGCCTAAATTTTTATCTGCTATTTCTACATGCAAGTAAATTAGCTGAAAGAGATTTCAGGAGGTAAATATTTTTCCAATTGCTTTTGCTTTTACTTTTCTTTTCTCTCCCCCCTTTTTTTTTTTGCCAAGTACCTTGGTTTCTGAAAACAGATTGAATCCAATGCTATTTCTCCATAATTTTTTGCTGGATGTGCTTTAGACAAGCCATCAGCTATTGTCTTTAGAAGGGAAAGCAGAAAAGGCCTAAAGAAAGGCTGAAATACAGAGTGGGTAGGGCAGACAGTGGAATGATTTAACAGAATTGGAGGGTGGAAAGAGCAGTCGTGTTTGGTTGCCTGTTGCCCTCTGTGCACTCAGACCCAAGGTTCTTTGTCGTGAGACTGCTGGGCCAAGCTCCCAGCACTGGTATAGGCTCCAGCTAGAAATGGTCTGTGTCAGATGTACCTTGGTGTACCTTCATGTACTTGCTGCTGCTCCCATGTACCTTTTCTTTGAAAGCCTTGCAAACATAAGCTATGGAAATTAGTTCCTCACCTGCAATATGGTGATTAGTTTGTTCTGGAAAGTTCAATGTGGCTGCAGACCCAGACATCTGAGAATGAGTTTATTCTATGTAATTCACAGCCTTTGTCACACCTTCCTTCTCCAGCTTCTCCTCTGCAGTCTGTAAAGCCGGTTCCTGATCATCCACAGGGCAGCAAAACTATAGTACATCTAGCTACTTGAGGAAACACAATTTCTCCAGGATCTTTCAAGATCAGATGAGATTAGGCATTTTCGTAGTATAGGGCTTCAGGAATGATGAGAACATGAAACGCAGTGTGGTTTTTACGTTCTCTTCAGCTCCCAAAAACGGAGGTGTCATAGTTTCCCACAATCAGGTATTTCCAAGCCAAGCTGTCATGACTGTCCTGCCAAAATATTTGAATTCACAGTCTTTAAGCATTTGCTGCAGAAACCAAATGAAACTCATAACAACAGTTAAAGTGATCACTTCCCATAACTAGTTACAGGTTTAATTAAAGCATATTTTGCTTGTTTATGATTTCTTTAGGTATATGATTCAGATTATTCCTTTATAGTGATTTGTCTCCCTACTTATTTACTACCCCATCAAGTGTTATGTCTTCTAGGTAGGCCAGAAAAGGCAATTTATCTCTGTTTAGGTCACTGATAAAAGTGCACAGGATAAAAAATATCTGAGGGATTTTGCTAGAAAAAATCCTACTCATCAATGACTTCACACTGACTGTGTTTTAAGATTTCTCAGCTAGCCAATGTTTTTTGTCTTTCAAACATATGTCTTGCTAGTGCCATTTACTGCAAATATTTTTTTAAAATCAAATGTCCAGGTAATAAATCAATAAACTAAAAAAATTTCAAGGATACAATATCAAGACCATTACATTTTCTAGCTAGATTTGTGTTCCCAGAAAATATAACAAGACTGTTGGATCAGACAGGTCTTCTGCAAATAAACATACTAATTGTTCTTGCTTACATTTATAACCTTAAATTCTTTGCTATCTAATTACTATTTCATAATTCCATGTAGAATCAATCCACAGCTAATAAATGCCCTGTGTTCTTTTTAAATATTAGAAGAACATTAGTGATTTCTGAGTTTGTTAACTTTCCTGAACTTGTTTATTTTGTTGTGCTTCTCAGTCACTTAGTTAAAAATTTTGGTTGCAGTATGAATACACTATTCCAAAATTCCTTAACCTTAGCAGATGCTTCTTCACATCCTTTTTTTTTTTTTCAAAAGGCAAGATACCTGTTCCATTGAGATGGTTCTTTTGTCTGAGTTCTTCTTAATTCATGAAGTTTTTTAAAAATTAATTTCATTCAATTTCAATATGTACATTTAACAATGTACTCAAGTTCTTGTCTACGGGCTTTGCTTAGTTTATAAATTAGTTGATAAAATTTTGTTTATAATTTGTTTATAATATACCTTTTTATTTTTACTGACTTCATAAAGTTTCCAAAATGATAAATGGTAGTCCTTCCTATTTACTTTTTCTTTTTTTTTTTTTTTTTTCCCCATTCTTACATATCAATTTTTGCTGAAGTTTTAACATAACTTCCATGTCTCTGTGTAAGATGTCTTTTTTCCTGTGTTCCATTTATTCCTACTGGTAGAATCAGGGATTTTGGACAGCCAATTGTCCTTCAAAAAAATCATAATTTTTTAAATATAAATCAGTCTAAGTTTGTACTTCCCTCAGTAATTCCAGCTACGCTTTAAACTTTGGAAACTAATACTCTTAAAGTCCTTGTATATATGTATATATATATCACTGACTACTGCAATATTCAGTAGAGTATCAAACTTATGTCACTAATGTCACACTTATGTCACTAAGTGATAGCCACCTGTTCGTGAACAGGAGCAAATTCTTAGATTAATGACAAAATCAATCTCCTTCATCCAATAACATGAGATCTAATGTTGCATTGTTACCCACTGCAGAATCTAAGACCCTTAGAAAATTTTTCATTTCTTGTTTTCAAAAGTAGTAAAGATGTTTGTTTTCACTGGCTATGTGAACTCTCAAGAAGTATCCATCACACTACAGTTATTCCTAATAGTTTGTTTTTTCTCCTGCATGTTATGGATAAGTGTTTGATGAGACATTTATATCTCTCTTATCTGAGGTTTACATGGTCTGTTCAATGCCATGGTGTAACAGTGATCTCTCACCCCATGGGAGCTGACACTTGAAGCTTTGCTCTGAGATTCTTGGACTGGCTTTGCACTTTTGCAACCTCTTCCTCAGGAGTTGCACCACTTTAAAGGAGAGATTTAGAGCAAGAGCCAGTATGGCAGATATTATCTTAAAGGAAATTTGGGCCACAGAGAAACCCATGTACAAATAATCAAGAAAATTTTTCATGGCAGTGAGGAATGAAGATCAGATAATGTGGTTCCAGCTTTTTTAATCGACCTTAGGTCTGTGTTTCTTCTACAGTATTCGCAGAAGAAAGAGGTAAGGAATTAAAAAAGGACCTGATGGACTATAAAGTGCAGTTACTTTTAATCTCATTCATAACAGAGTATTTACATGTAAGTTCCACACACATGCATGGTGATCTATACCAAATTTCTAGAGTTTTAATAACTTATGCAGTCTGAAGACAATTCCCAAATCTATAACCCTAAAATTTAAAGTTGTGTGAAGTTTCAGAAAAACAGAAACTTTTTACAGAATGTACTTCTCGCTTTGAATTAATTTATGCTATATTTTGCTTGAATAACACTTGATATTCCTGATTTTGAGAATTACTGGGAGCATTGCCCTAAGAATGACATTAAAAAGTTACCTCTGTTCTTGCAGATTTCAGTATCACATACTTGCCCACGTGTTCAATTGTCGTAGTCATTTTTAATCTATATTCTAGGTATTTCTGAGTGGTTAATTAAGAAACTATGTTTAACCCATCACTTTTAAAGGACACATCAAATAGGAAAAATTGCTTACATATCAAATGATGACAGTCAGAACAAAAGTAGTTTGCTTAGTAGGGCAAAACCCTCTCTTATATTACTTTCTCTGTTTTCCAAAATCAACACTCATCATCTACCATCTGTGCTTGTTTTCTGCATGGATTTTCTTGATTTGATTGACATTCTTCCCAATGGCAGAACTTTCAGTGCATGTTAAGTTACGCAAGAGAATCAATTTAAGCGTCTCTTGTGTATAAATTAGCTAGAGAGTCTTCAAGATATACTGCTTATCTGATGGCATAATTGAGCCCAAAGCTCTATCATCGATTTTTTTCCCAACTTGGCTGTCAAAAAAAAAAAAAAAAAAAGATGAGGGAGGGAAATCTCTTCATCAGAATTATGACTTTTCCAGCTTCTCATAGAATTGCATTCCTCTTGCAGAGCATTTAAGAGAAGTCAAAATGTAACAGTAAAGCTCATGGTGAATTTCTGAGAGAATACCAGCCAGATGTTCTGACCAGAATACTGACTGTGCTAGTTCAGTAAATGATAGGAAACTCTGCCTTTGAAAAAGATAGTACATCATCCACACTTATCAAATTTCTTTAGTAATATTTTTCAGTATTTTGGTTATGTAAACTTATATTTGTGACAAAACTGACTATTACTCCAAGCTGTTAACTAAACAGCAGGACACTAAGTGTGTACTTAGGCAAAAGAATAATGAAATTTCTCAGTTTTGAAACAAGATTGAAATACAACCACAGTAAACCTTGACTGTATTACAAGAAGATAAGGCTGGCAATATACCTGAAAGATAATACATAGGTGATTGTACTCCTTCCCCCACATCTCATCACATAATTCAATATTTCTGAATTCTTCACTGTGTCCATTGTAAATGGTTTGCCCTCCATATGTTTCCATAATTTAAAACTGATACAGTTGTCAGGATTCCTGACAATACTGTAGTTTTTATATTCTTAACAATGCACTGAATCAGAAGATAATCCAATAACAGAAGTTCCATAAATTCAGTATGACCCCAAAAACTGTCCACAGTGCACAGTTGTCACCCAAGGGATAGACTGGATAACAAGGGCATAACACTTTTCTAGTAAGTTAAAAAATAAGTGATGAGACACTGGTGCTGCCATTCTGTAAATGTGGCTCATCCTGCATCTTAGTAGTGGGGACCCTGCATTTTCTGTGGGATTTTAAATCATTGTGGATGTCACAGTTCTGTGACCACTCCACTCTACCTACTAACTATCTACTAACATCATTTTTAATAAGCCATTAATTATTTTTAAAGTACATACACACATAGAAAAATACACAAACAAATGAAGGCACTGAAACCTTACAAATAAAAGTATTTTGTCACTGCAAAACACAGCAGAAAATGAGAGGATAGAAAATTTCAGAAAAAGATATAAGATACACGAGTACTGTTTGCTAACACCGTGTATATTAGTATTACAGTTACCAGCAAATTTCTGGCATTTAATTCCCCTTTCCCCATGCACCTACCCTCTAGACCAGAATTTTCCCTATACTCTATGAGAAAATGATAGGATTCCAGAAGTGCCTGACTAAGGGGTTACACATAATATATAGGACATATCTTGAGGGAATAACCTTTACAGATCACTGTAGGTTTTTTTATTTAATACATTATAGTGTCATTGCCCTTATGTATGTCATATTTTTAGTAAATCTAACATCCTATTTTATCTTCTTTCAGTGCATCCTCTTCTTTCTATTACAGCAGAAAAAAAATCTAAGAGCTTTATATTCTAGCTGTGGCTGGGATAGATGAACAAAGACATCTCTGAACTCTGCTGGCTGGGTGCACCTACAGTTTTCAGCCATTGGAATATGGGAATCAATCCAGGATATGTCACCTATGCAGTTCAGTGGATGAACTCTTCTGCATAGAGTAGTGTGCAGCAGGATAAAAAGGAAGGGACCACCTGCTCTCAGCAATTTTGTGCATGTACCCTCCCCCTATTCCTCCTGAATAATTCTACCTCAATTGCCTCTTTTGGTGAATTTGTGATTTACTGGTGTTGTACTTAATTTCCTAATTGAAGCAATGAGGACTTAACCTGTTTGCTAGGATAGTTCCTAATTTTTGCAAGTGTTATTAATTGTTGTTTGTTATTTATTATGGCAACTCCAAAAGATCTGCACTGTTTACTTTCAACTAAATCCCCTAATTAATTTTAGGTGGTAGAAAATTTTGCCAACCAGTGTTTAAATAATCCTGACACCAGAGAAATAATTTTTGTTGTTGTTCAGATTAAACACTTTGGCAGTCAGTCACTTCAGATGTGTTTTTCAACATAAGTAATAGCATCACTTGTTTTTGCACAGGGTCCTGTGTTCACCATATATTGTAGAGCAGTGTAGAGTGACTTCCATCTATAGATCTGAATGATGCAGACTGGGTTTTCATTTAGGTCTCTTCTAACTTCTATGGCCTGTAACAAGATAGATCTGATTTCACTTTAACAAATCAGGTGGCTTAAGTTGCACGTTACTAAAAGACGATATGTACGGTGCCTGTGGGCAACATGACTGAGATGGCTTACACACCATCAAGACTGAAACTAGGCTTAGTCAGAAGATAGAATTTTGGAAAATGATGCACTTCCGGAGGACATCAAAACAGCCTGACTCCCAGCTATGTACTGTGTTAGCAGCCAGATCTCAAAATCCCCATTAACTCATACTGGTCTTAGGAGGTGCAGGTTTTGGTAGCCAAGGGCTGGTGATGGGAAATAAGGGTGGCTGTCCCCTTTGGAGGCCTCACATTTGATGCTATCCTGACAGCTCTTTGTTCTGCCTTGTCTTTTCCTCTTGCAACCAGAACTTGTGGCTTTTGAAGTGGCAGAGCATCTTGAGCTGGCCCTGCTCCTATCCTGGAGAGAATTTATATGTGGTCCATAAATCTGCTGACATTACTGGTTACAGACAGGTAAGATCCTATCTCACAGAAGAATCTTTTAACAGAAGTTACTACTGCACCCAACTTCCCTTCAAATTCAGACATTTTTAAAATGAGCTCTTGTTTCTGCATCACTCTGGCTTTGCCTCCCTCTCTCAGTCTGAGGTCAACTTAATAAAGGCAGCAGTAAAATCCTCTACTTTCCATTGACATTCATAACAGGAAGCATGGAGAGATTTGTAATGTGTCCTTGTACAATTTTTGAAGAAACAGAATTGTTAATTTTCCATCATTCTTTAAAGAGGGCTGATAGGTACACTCACTCCCAGTCTGCTCTTGGACATATTTGGAAGTGAGGAAGAATGAAGAGAGGCTGTAGCAGATCCAGCCAGATATGGAGTGGGATGGGAGAATGTGCTGCACCCATATGAAGTATGTTATGTGAGTTTCCAAGAGGCCTGGAAAGAGTTCATCACTGCCCCTCCTGGAAAAACTAGCTTTTGTACAGCCTTTTGCACCAGAGAGCCCAGACAGACTAACTTTCACAAACAGGCATTCCGAGCTTGGACAATTTAACGTGCATGATACTACTAGCCAATACATCTTTTAATCACAGTTGAATCTCAAGTTAAATTGTGAGAAACAACTTGACTGTCCAGAAGGATCCTGCTCATGGGAAATCTCAGCTAAGGCTCATCTCAGTGAACCTAAATATGTTGAACATCCTCCCTTAAAATCTTGATGTGACGTTATTTGCACAAAAGTAGCTCTGTTGAAGTTACCTGTGTGGCAATCTGATGAAGTTGGAACCAAGCCCATGTAATTTGGACATTTGGGCCTAGGTATGTCTCACCTACAGGTGAGATAGGTACAGTATGGGACATCAAAATTAGAAGCAGTTACCTAGGCTCCCTCAATAGCCAGTGGGCAGAGACGCACATAACTCCAAAGGAAAATGTTTGCTCAGTTATATCACCTGGCTCTCCATTGACTCATGTATTAAACCAGATAAGTTGAATCCAGGCATAATCGGGCTAATTTTCAAAGCAGGTAGCTGCCAACAGATAGATATGCCATAATGTATCTGTCTAGGTAGCTGATCATAAAGAATACAGATCTGAGCACAGAAGCATGATCAGCCATAAGCTCTTTGGGACAGAGACTTTTTGATCCCATATTAATACAGGATTTTTTAATAAAAGATCCCAAACTTGTCTTGCTTTCAATTTAATCCTTCTGTTTGAAAATAAGTTCATTTGGTTAAGGAACAGATTTAAGAAAATAGGAAAAACTGGGAAAATGAGCTGGATGGAGATGTAAACATGAAACATATATGCTCTCCTGGGCTCACAGAACATGGATCTTCTCAACTTGCTTGCAAACATAGTTATAGTCTTGTCTACAGGACGTTTTTCTACCTTTGTATTTACCTTGAAAAAAGGAAATGTTTTCTTTGTACCCCAGTGGTTAAGAAAAAAAAAACACCTCGGGAATTGGTATACTTGCTTCTTCCCAGCATCTTTAACAGTAAGTTACCGAAGGATTTCCACACTGTCATGTGATAAATAGATGGAGTAGTGCCTTAGGACTCTGGAGATTTAGGAGTCTGCCTTTGCCACTGATGTTGCCAGATGCGTTTCCTTGGAAGGTCACTTCACCTTGCTGTGCTCCACTGCTTCCAGATGTAAGAAGGATCAATTTCCCAAGAAGGTTATTATGAGGTGGATGGAAGTAAAAGTCCTATGTCACAGCAGATTCATATTTACCACTCATCATTGGCAACAGAATTGTGCCTATTATGTAAATTCATCGTAAAAAGAGACACATTTCCCTTAGAGGTTTGAAAAGCAATCCACATTACTCTTTCACTAAGTGGTTCTGTGTCTGTAGGAAGACTAACATTATGTGTTTACCTGATAAAAAACAACATGCTCTTCCCAGCAACTAGCAAGGACCTGCTCCTACAGCAGCAGCATTATTGTGAATGACCTCATTCATTTACAATCCTGATCCTATTCTGACAACAAATCCCATCTGCGTGTGTTTGTTTTCTAAAGAAAAACATTAGCCCAGTGTGAGGTGTTTGGATTGAAGCAGCTCACCAATATCCACCGGTGTTATATTTATGGGACTGAAATTGTAGTACTTGACGACTCTATTGTTAGCTGGAGAGTGTGTTCATTACCTTCAGAATCCCAAATGTTTACAACTAGTTGCTACTAGAAACAGTTTTGATTCCGTATTGGAAACCACAATCACGTAGACAACCGTTAAGTCAGCTGCCCAGGGAGACCTGGACTTTCTGCTTTTCCCTTGTAATCCCCCTATTCACTCTGCTTCAAGCTGCGGGAGGACAGGGCTGTTTACTACTTCAGTACTTCAAACCCTCCTTATTTTTTGCCCTCACTATGCAAAGGAGGTTAAGAAGTACTAATCATTCCCGGAACTGAGGGATTTTTTTTCTCATATTAGGAGCTACTTTACAGGGTACACAGTGGTATACTTCAGCCTGGTTTGCTGCTGTGTAGGAGCAAGAGTCTCACCCTTTCATTTAATTTCTTCTGCCTCTGGATAGCTTTCATCCTTGTCACCTATAGAGCACATAAGAATGCATGGAATCATTTGTATATGTTACTACGTATAATCCATTTATCTTGTAGATAGTAAAGCTGTTATAAATTGCTGTAAACCTCGTGGTCTGAAGTCATTAAAGGGGATGAGCTTACTCTTAATACCCAACATTGAAGTAGGAGAAAAGCAGTCCAGAATGCCTGGAGAGGTATGGAGGCTCCTGCCAAGCTGGTGAATGCTCTGTCTGCATCTGCTTTTGAAAAAAGGGAATTAACTGGATGGGCCAGGCCTCTGTTGCACGTCATTTATGTAGCAGTTCATAAATTTTCTGTTTAAAAATAATCTGTGAAGTTTTACTGTTGAAGTGAATATGATGTTGTCATTCATGTTTGAAATGAACAGGCAAGCATGCCTGGGGTAGGGGAGTCCCTCTTCCCGCTGCAGATGGCCTCTGGGAAAAGCCAGAAGAAGATGAAAAGAAGATAAAAATGAGGAAGAAAATGACATTTGACTAGGGAATTGTTTCTCTTGTAGGCAGAAGACCTACTAAGAGCCTTTAATTCTACTTTGAACAACATCTGAAACCTTGAAGGGGTGTTGGGAGATGTGTCCAGCAGTTCAGATTCTGAGAAATGACCTATAGATAAGGTCCACCACCAGTATGGAGCAGAGCAGCTACAGTGTGACCACTGTTTGCCAGCATGTGTCACTGAATTTCAGCTGAAATCACCCATGGATTCCAGTAAAATTATTCATATCTTGGGGGATCCTGCCAACCTGGGCAATGAACTAAGTGGGAGTGCAATGATAAGGGGAAGATAGCAGTCAGCTACCCTGGATGTGGAGAGAGGACTGGGAAATCGGGACAGAAAATGGTAATCCTGCATGCTGTGGTTTAGTTCTTCTTTTTCTGAGTTGCTGTGTTATTGTGTTTTCCTTTTGTTCCAAATAACACATTTGTTCCAAATGTTGGTTTAAACCACATTGGTCTCACTATTTAAATATGGGAAATGTCAATTGCTGAATTACTATTATAAGGCAGTTACTCAAGTTTCTAACTAGGAGTTCACAAGAGCACTGTTTAAATGTTTGTAGAAACCCTTACAAATTGAGTGCACAACCATGGCGCAAAGTTCACACCAGCTTTTCCATTGAGAACGACTCAGTTCCTCTCTGTTTTTTTTATTCAGGGACGTTTGGCACTGTAGCCTAAAGCTCACTTAGTTTGAATGGTTTTTTTTCCCCTGACTTTCCAGATAAGTTTTGTGATGACATAAATTATTTTTTTTAAAATCAAAGAAAGAAAAAGGTGAAAAAAACAGGAGGTTCCCTAGAATGTAGAAGTACCACAAGCCATTGCCTGTGTTTTAGGTTGAATACTGATTTCCTAACAAAAAGTTTCTTTTGATGTTTCTAATCAACATCAGCACTCCAATTATCAAAAGAATTGCTATGCAACCACTTTACAGACAGCACAAGTACCATATGCAACTTCCTCTTGGTCCTGCCAGTAAAGCCTTCCATCTTGGCTCTGACCTCTCATCTGAACAGCAGTGGAAGTTGTTCTGCAAAATAATGGTTCTACAACCTATTTAGGGGAGGCCTGACTGGCAGCTGTTTCTTCCACCAACTTCTCCCCATACTGGGAGAGGTATAACAGATTTCCCTTCACTGGGAAGCAGTGAAGATTAATTTAAGGAGAATATAGATGCAGCCAAAAATGTAGTTCATTTTGGAACAGTATTCTGGGAAAAAAAACCTATTTCTAGAACTTTATGCCACATAAATCAACTAGTAGGAAAATTATAGTTATCTTTTCCTTGTAATTTTTCTGTTGTAGGCAATTCTAATGTAAGTAGCCATATATTCATTACTCTCTATCCATCTTATGACCTGTATTAGTCATTTAATTTCCAGACTGAACTGTAGATTGTATTTGAGCCTGCTATTGCTCCAACTTACGTTCAAACATAAGTTTTCTAGCTAAAGGTTTCCAAGGTTAAAAATACCCATTTACAGCCCAAACTAGATGTAAGATGTAGCTGACACAAATCCCTATTTGAAACTTGAAGAGGCCAGAGGAATTATATTCTGTCATCATAAGTGAAATAAACATATTTTATCTCACATTCTATCTTTGATCCTCTAAGTGTGTGTAACCATAGGAAGAACCTGCAAGGGTACACTGCTAAAAAACATAGAGCTGGATTATTCTCTCCCAAAAATACCTTGGAGGAGAGAGACTTGTGTATTCAGATAGATTCCCAATATTTTCACAGAGAGTGGAGATTTCGTATTTTCTTGGCAAATGAGTTTACACTCTCCCTGCTGCAGACCAAACCTTATGATCCAACCCACATGGAGCAGATCTCCATCTGGAAGGAGCTCAGACCTGACACTCGTCACTGGGTTCCTCAGTACCCTGATTTAGTTGCAATCCCATTAATAAGGACTCCAGAACTAGAGAAAGAAATAGCAGGAGGTGAACTCAGTCTGCCTGTGTGAATGCTTGTTTTCTTCTTTCTGATTTTTAACTGCGTATTTGTCTTTTTTGAAGCTGTTAATTGCTGGTCCTCTGTTTCCATCTGACAGTTTGTTGCTTTGTCCTATTTGCTTGAATTTGACATAATTTTCCTATTTCTTTTTCAACTTTCGTCTGTCTAATCTCCTTCAAGTCTTACTTCTCACTTTCCCACTGAGACACAGTATAAGCAAAGTATTTTGAACTTTAAAAATACTCCGTTGCCTAAATACTTGTTTACTTCTGAATCCTCCCTCTCCTTCCACGTGTGCCATTGGTTAACACAGAGGATCACTGATGCCAATGCCTCACTGAGTCATCCTAGCAGAGGACAAGAGAAGTGAAGGTCTGCTTTGGTTATGTGAGGTCAGTACTGCCATTCCTGCTCTTGAGATCCCCTGTCCGTGCTGCTGTGTGCTCTCATTCAACTGTGTCATTCAGAAGTTGCATCTGCCAGTGTGTGGTATTGTCTCAGTTTGGACATAGGCTCCATTGGGATGATATACAGCAATTGGTAATGGCAACAAAAAACAGAGATGAGATGGATCCCAATGTACCTGTACCTACAAGGCACATCCACATGGCAGCAGCTGTAGGCCAGGAATGTCTTCTGCTCATTAAAGGGGGAAGTTTCCCAAGGTGATATACAACATAGAAATGGAGCAAATGTGTCTGTCCTTCCTGTTCTTTAAACTTTCTTCTTCGGTCAAGCTAAATTGTTTCACTCTTGTCATCCTTGGATTGTAGCCCTCATAGAACAAGGCCTTCTTATTGTGTAGGACACAATGTGGTGGGATTCTCTAGCCCTGGCTAGAATAGATGTTATTACAATGTTCCTTGTACCAATGTCTTCAAAAGATTACTAGTTTGGGTTGCTAGGTAGGAAGCTGCTAAAGCTTGTGTTTCAAGGCATCTGGGAATAACTGATGTGGGAGAAGAAGAATGTGTATTAACTTGATAACGTTTTCTAAGCAGGTTTTTCTGCCTCTTGATTCAGTGGCTGGAAGAATGCCCACTCTGGAAAGTAAGGATAAAACTGAGGCTTTTCCAAATGTTTTTTTGGTAGCTGGCACACAGTTTAGATTGAGCTTTTAACTTAATTAAATCAACTATTTAACCCTCTTCCTTAATTATATGCTTTGGAGAATTTAGAAGAAAAATTACCCTAAGTGGAATGTTAAAATGAACATCAGACAAATACAACCCCAAACAGGAAATCATGTGAACACCCTGGTGTACACCTACTCTCTCCCTTTTCAGAACAACATACTGAGACTAAGCACTGTCTGCTGTGAGAACACCAAGGACATTTTGTTCAACTGCCTGGGATTCAAGCACAATGATACTTTCTAAAGCAGAAGTATTCATCTGGGACATCTTTGCACATAAGAGCAGGCATTCATCTAGGCCACTGTAGTTACAGTTGCAAAACAGTTTCCACTATAACCTCCTGCTTTCTTGTGCTCATAGCTTTCCAAAGCAAGAGAAATTTGGACCGATTTTTGCTATGATGAATCCTTTCTGGATCAGAGTTTTTCTTAGGAAAGGCAACAAAATTAGACGACTTAGTTTTGCAAAGCCAAAAAAAAACCGGATTTTTTTTCCATGATGAAACAGTGTAAATATAGTTCCTGCTTCTCTTGTCAATACATTATTAAATCTATGCAATTTAAATCACAGGGTGTCAGAAAATAATAATTTCAATAATCACATCGGGCATGCACTTATTTTTTTCTATTCTGGTTATGAGTCCCATTTTGCTATTTATCTGGAGACCTTTTTCCATTCTCTGTATGTTTCAAGAATGTTATATTTAGTATAGTTAGAAGTAATTCCTTTATTACTAAAGACCAATCTCAGAAAAAATTACTTGAGTACATGTGTTAGTAGCTTCTCAGTCCTCATTAGGCCAGTATATTTTGTTGTTTAATCTTCTTGTAAGATGTTACCATCCTCTGTGATTGCAGTGGGTTGACCTTGACTGGCAGCCAGACACCCACCCAGCCACTCTCTTTGTCCACCACTGCAACAGGAGAAGAGTAGAAAATAAGAAGAAAAGCTCGTGGGTTAAGGTGAGGACAGAAAGATCAGTTGCCAATTAGTATCATGGGCAAAGGAAATTCAAATTGGGGAATATTTATTATTCCCAATTAAAATAGGTTTGGATAGTCAGAAATAAAGACAAAGTAAAACAAAACCTTCCTCTCACCCCCCATGTTTTCCCAGGCTCAGCTTCACTCCTTCATTCTTGACTCCTGTTAGAGGAGACGACCAATCTCTTCTTGTCTCATGTCTTCCTGTGTCTCGTCAGCTGTAGACCATCCAAGAGAGGAAGGGTTTCAATTCATGGCTATCTATCTAGCATAATGCTCTCTAGTCTCAGCTGGGTTTCTGTCAGCCATGTGTACCACAGCAGAGATATCCTTTGCATAGTCTTTTCTTTTGGCAATTATGTTCCTTCACATAAGTCTAGATTTTTTTTTTCAAATTTAGAAATAGAGGAGCATGTCATTTTTCAGCTGCAGATGACAGAAAAACTTATGCCGAGTTTTAACTACAATGCTAACACTGAAGATAAGTATCTTCTTGGATATAATCTCTGAGTAAATATTACATATTCTAATGCTTGAGACAGTCACTAAGAACAGTCATACTAGTGTTTTCTAAAACTGAATAGTTTTCAAGCAAATGCATTTTTCATTTTGCTTTAAAATTGTTCATAAAAATGTTGTATACATTTATCTTTATTTATTTACTTCAATTTTCTCATTCATTAATCTTAATTAAAAGTTATTTTATTCCTTCGTTAGATGTCTCAATCTGTTAAAAATATTTCTCATTTCAGTCAAAACCTTTCTTCTTAACTAAAGAGCTGATTTTCATTTCAATGTTCTCAGCATTTTCCTTTACTGATAATATGCTTAAAGAGCTTTCAGATATACAAAAATTTTTAAAAGCAAGTTTAATGTAAGATGGGTAAATAAATGGAATTATGATTGAGAATTTTCTCAGTTCTAGATAAATACTATAGCAATAAACATAGTGCAAAAAATCTAGTCATTATTCCCTTGAATAAACAGAAACACCTGTTCTTACAATCACAGGAAATCAAGTTATTTTTAGCAGTCACTTCTTTTTTATTTTTAACTGGACTGTGCCACTTCCTCGAATTTGAGCCTCATGATCATATTCTATGGTTGTCTTTTTTTGAGGGTTCCCATTCATTCATGTTCAAGTTTCATAAAAACTCTGTCCAGGAATGCTTTTTTCATGCTTCAGGTGTTATTTCCAAAGATATAATAAAGCCACAGAAAAGGAATAATAATAATAATAATAATAATAATTAAAAAAAACCCAAAAAGACTCAAACAAAACAAGAAACAAACAAAGCCTCAAACCTCAACAATTATTTGGGAAAATATTTATTTCTGAGTTGTACTGGCTATGGTTACCATCCCAAGTTTCACTACCTTGTTTACACAAAGTTAAGGTGATATTCATGATGGAAGTGAAAGTTTTAAGGTATAGCATATTTTGTGTGTCCTATCTTGATAAGGAATAGATTATTTAAAATGTGAGTTTTGAAGAGATTTTTTTTCTCCAGGCTTTTTTTGTGGCCGCTAACCAAGTTGCATAATTTCTCGTTTCTAGTTTGAAGGACTTTTTAGACTTTAAACTTTGCATTTTGTTAGAAAAACCTGACAAAACAAAGTAACAAGGAGCCCTCTATCCTATGACCAACACTCCATATTCACAGTGGATCATTTTTTGATGGTTTTAAGATCCCTTTTTGTCTCTGGTGCTGAAGAAGGGAGCTGGCAGCACCACTCTTGTCTGAGAGGAGAGAGAACATAAGCTGTGAGACAAACCTGAGATGCACAAGGTGGAGCAACACTGTCCATATGCTCATCAAAGTATGTTATAGTCACAGAAAAATATAAGTTGGAAAGGATCTCTGGAAGTTGTCTGGTCTAACCTTGAAAGACAGAAGAAGAGCTAATGTCAAAACTAGAGCAGATTGCACAGGGCATTGTTCTCACAAGTTCCTTCAGCTTCTCCTTGTATGGCATGCTCTGTCCTCATAACTGTCTTGGTACATCTCTATGTAATCTTTTCAGTTTGTCCACATCTTTCTTACACTAATAAGATGCTCTTAAGAGGGTATCAAGTAAAACGTCATGCACAGAATATATAATCCTCCCTATTAAAAAACAAATGTATAGCTTTTTCTTTGCTTTTGAGATACTCTTCATGCACTACTCTCTCAGATGTAAGCAATACCAGTTGAAGCTAATCATTATGTAAAACTACCTTTGGCATTTTATTTGAGAAGACACAAGCATTTACTTTGTGCCCTGCAATTTATTCCCTTTGGGTGTTGTGTAATTTGTGTATTTCACATAGATACAAATGTTGTTAGATTTCACAGGCAAGCTCTTGGTGGGAAGGTAGGTCAGGAAGACAGAATATATCCCCCAATATGTAGGAGACAGCCAGTTTCAGTGTGACAATGCAGCAGTGCCTGCTGTTCTTGTACATGGATTAGTATTCACTGTCTCTGTGTGCAATGTACTTGGGTGTTTTGGTCTTGAATTTGGGGTATTCCTGCTTCCATAATCCTCAGTAAATGCTCTCTGCTCTTCTTCCGTATAGCCAAGTCTTTAGCATACACAGGATAACATCATTTCCAATCTCTAATTTCTCTAGGGACTGAGGAAACACTCATAGAAACCAATTTAGGTTTTTGCACTGAGCCAAATGCTCTCTCCGCTACACAACCCCAGATCAGCTTTTAAACAAATCTTTCTTGTACAGTGACAGATGAGAAATATCCAGGAAGACTTACTAAAGAACATGGAAGATATTAAATTCAAGCCAAACCATGGCAGTAACAATGCATTTTGCACAAAATGTACTGTGTTGTGTTCAGGCTTGTATTCCATGAACGTGCCTTGCTCAAACTTCAGCGGCCCGTCAAATGGCAGTGTTTTAATCCACCGGGTCGTCAGAGGGTGGCAATGTAAGAACACAAAATAAGCACACAGCCAATTAGCCCGAACTTCTCCAGGCTGGGATCAGCCGGCTTTTCTGACGCAGCCGCAGCCACAGCCTTCCCTTTGTTTACTACCATCACAATCAGGTGTCTGTGAACGTCATGCAAAACAAGACAGAGAGGTCCTGAAAAAACACCATACTTCATGTGGGACTGTCTCATACATGGAAATCCTTCCGGGCAGAGATAAACACACTTTTATTTACAGTTCAACCATGCTAATCCCAGGCTGAATTTCTTCCAGATCTGCCAGAGGAAATAGAGCAGGCAGCCTCATGATGTGCTGCTGGGAAGTGCTCCTCTGCCATGCCTTTTTGTATCCCACAGAGCCTGCCCTCTCTGCATTAGTGGACTCTTTATGGGTCTACACAGAGTTGCAGGACTTACAAGGTAGATGTCTGTTACAGCAAAACAAACAGTAATTGTTTAAGAATGCTCGTGATTCCTCCTGATGTCACCTTCTCTTCCATTGTTCATATCTAAAGTCCCCTCTCTCTTCTTTAATTAACTGTGTAGTCGTGTGTGATCATGGTACTCCCAGCATCCAGGTGTTCCCAGGCAGTGGCTTCCTCCTTACCCTCATGGTGATAGTGATTAGGTACCTTGCTACTTCTTTTCAATAAAACAGTCCCATGGTGAGCCGGGTGACCTCTCAGGTGATAAACACAGAAATATTTTGCTTTGTATTAATTTGACTTGAACGATTAAAGTACACCCAACATTACCGTATGTCAGTAATACCATTCTATGAATATGAATATGTATACCTAGAATAATAAACATACCTAGGAAAAAGAGTACCTAGAAAAATAAGTGCTTTCCACTGTCCATATATACAGGTGTACAAGGTACAAACATTGTACAGGTAGGACAGCCAAACCTGCTATTTTTTCAAGTAAACGATTGTCGGGTTTGCCCAACAAGTAAAGAATCTTTTCTTGCCCTGAGTCTTGCTGGTAGGGGTTTGTACCGGTAGATGGTGCAGAGGTACTTGGGTGGCTGAGGGGAGCATATGCAGGGAGAGCATGTCACAGAATCACAGAATCACAGAATCATTATGGTTGGAAAGGACCTCCAGGGTCCAGGGCTGGAATAGGTTTTCTGTCAGATACCTATGGCCTGGCACAGAGCAGAGGGAGGATACTCTTTCACAGACTGAAGCAAGAAAAATATTCACTTGTGGTTTTGGAATATCTGTAATTTTGTAAAAATGTTTACATCACACATGGGAGCATTATTACCGTTATCCTTCTCCCACCAGGACTGGGATTAAGGCTGCAGTTCAGTGCCTGCTCAGATGAGTCATTATTCATTTTAATACCTCTTTTGCTGGCTAAGAATAAATTTTGTTGTCAAAGTGCTACAATATCTTATTCAGGAAAAGTGCTGTCCTCTCTGCACTAACAGAAGAGCTGAGCTTGCAAGAGGAATGAGTCTATAACCATTTTGAGCATAGTCCCTTATCTTTTGGGTTTGAGTTGTATTCCTTGGACAAACAAGATATGAACATAAAGGGAATTTGTCACAAAATCTTTCAATAAATTCATATATTAAAATGTATTCCTTCCCCAATCATTTTACTGTCGTCATTCTGTGTGCCACATCTAATTTATAGGGTGAGAACTCTTGGAACAGTGACTCATCTTTTCCTTATAAAGAAACATGCACACAAAACTGTATTAATAAAGTAATAACAATGGGATCTGCTTGTCTCTTAGAGACTGGGGCAGAGATAACTGATTCTGTTGCAGGTGCTAGTAAGGAGGTAGTATAGTTTGTGTCCGTATTGGATAAGGCCAAGGACTGATAATGCAAGAAGTGTAAAGTGCAGAGGCCCATAGATGAAAGCTCAGAGCAATCAGATCTTAAAATAGAAACCAAGAGTCAGAACTCCAAAGAAAATACACCATAAATGCAAACAGTTTTCATTATTTCCAGCTGAGAATCTCAATATCATTGTCAAACCATGATCAAACCACAGTGGATCTCATGAGATAATGCAATAGTGTTATTCCACTGAAAAATGAGAGCACAGAGAAACAGTTATTTGCCAAAAAATTAATTTCACTTCTGAAATAATTTATTTCTTTGCTACAAAGTGATCATTCCACATGAATAGGTAACCCTGAATAAAATGTGGGAAGTTTGCAAATCTTATTCCCTGATTCTTCTGTTGATTATCTGAGGCTAGAACGTATGTATTTATTGATGAGTGTATGGGAAAGACACACAGTTTGATGCTTCTCAACAATAAAACAGAACTTGAATACTGAACTGTAAGTTATTCAAAACACGGTCTCTGCCCACTGTAGCATGTACACTACTACAGTATGGTATTGGCATAGTATGTCAGTACTTAATATTTTAAACAATAGTACAGAGGGCTTTTAAATAATTGATATGAACAGATTCCAGACAAAGAAGTTCACACATTTTAATTCTCAAACAATATAATCTTTAGCAGATGTCCATAACTAGGAATATAGATGCAAAAATACAGTAAAATAATATGCATGGATTTTTATTATATTTACTCTCAGATCTACCATATTAACATAATTATACATTTTACTTTAAGGTGAGCTTGACAAACTTCTTCATTTCTTCAGTTAATATCGGATATTTATAGCTTAACCAAAACAGAAAATGACAGGAGAGTGGACAAGCTGTTTATATGAACTAAAGAAATAATTATCAGATTATTCATGGCACTGTAAAGAGTAGGAATGATAAGCAGCCCAGCTATTGTAATGTGATTAGCTAATGTTAGTTAAGCTTAGTGAAGACAGAAAGAACTCTACAAAGGTTAAGCATTATTCTTATCACTGTTAATTCAGAGTGATGGAAGGTACAGTGAAACCACTTACCGTGTTCTGTGTAAAGCTTGAAGAAACTGAAATTTAGAACTAAGAGATTTACAGATGGGATACAGAGCATTACCAGCTGGTAGTTCTTCCTGCTTGTTCCTTGCTGAGTCTGAGTAGCTGGTCATTTGAAATGATACCTTATAGATAACAGCACAGATACAGAATATATCATATTAGAAGGGACTGATATGGGTCAAACTGTTCACAAGGCTGCCTTCCTCCAGCTGCCCCATTGGTCCCCTAGTCCCATACAAGGAGCAGCAACTCTTGAGAACTGCAGGTTGCCACTCGCAGCACTCTGTGGGCCTGACAGGCCTTTGAACATAATCCATATGGGCACAACCATCCTGGAAACATTAACTTTCTTTGGCTGCAGCCTTGTATTTCTAGGTGTCTGGGTATTTATGCCGTGGATTGTTGCCTTAGGCAAAATTTCTTGTATGTACTGCATGAAACAAAAGGTACTTCCATAGGTTGGTTTGTTCCACCAATGTATTGTTACATGGAACTAGTTGAAAACAAGCATTTCTAATTATAAAGGAAATTCTGGTGTTTTAAAAACGTTACTGATGTTTAAAAGCATTTACAGCCTGAAAATAGAATGAGCCACAACCTCTTGCTATACTAAATACTAATTATGATACTAATACTAGTACAAATACTAATAATACTAATGAATCTCTTCACAACATTATTTTTTGTTGCTGTTTGAGAAAAAAAAATAAAATCAATAAATTTATTTGAAATGTATGACTATTGGAAAAATGCATATTTTTATAAAAATGTATTCTGTCAAGTATGTAATCTAGCTCTTCCACGTTAAGTGCCTCTCTTATGAACACATTGGAAAAAATCCAGTCTTCCAGAAAAAATAGTAGGAAATCAAGGCTGGTGAATGAAGACACAGCTAGAAATCAGAGCTTACCTTAAAACATGGGTTCAAATTCAGGTGACAATGCTGGATGACCAGGGCCTCAAACTCTTTTCAACTGGTAAACTTTTATATTTTAAAGTTTCAGGTAGGTGTGGTCAAAGAACATGAAGACACCTACTCCAGCTGGGGGTAGGATGCTATCTTCACCTTTCAGACTTATTTCCAATGTCAGTGCTAGACTGGGTATCAACAGTATTTTACAGATTCACTAACCAGAGAAGTTACCCATCCCAAAGTCTTATGGCATACTGGGCAGGACAAGCAAACAGAGGAAGTCATAGAGGGAGCAGAAAACAATAAAAGGAGGAGTGCTGGAAAGCTGATTGACCATGTGACATTTGGAGCCCTTCCCAGCTGCTAGTGAGTTTTACCATTGACTTAAGAACTTTTAGTTCATGGAGAGCTGACATTCAGAGTAACAGTGTTATAATGGCTCTTAAAAGAGCTCTCAGAGAAGATCTGAAGTGATTCAGAGGATGATTCACTCAAATTGATAGCAAAATAGCAGCAGTAGCTAAACATGACAGATACAGTGTGTACAGAGACAACCAAGCCAAGTCTGAATTAGAGTTTTGAGCATGCATTTGTGATTTAGTCATATGGCTGTGAAAAACCAATATTAAATGAAGAGCATTGCATTATCTTCAGTGTGAGTATTCCCAAAGGTACACAATGTTTGTCCCCTTAAAACAGACTGTTGTCAGTTTTGGGGTGTGACTCAGTCTATAGTTTAAAAAATGATCTCTCTCCAGCTAATTTGTATTATGAGAAATAAATTTAATTTAACTCAAGCTTTCTTTGTATTACAGAATTTGACACCTATACTTCTGCTGATTCATCATCTGTGATGACAAAACTGAGTTGCAAGAGCACCACACATCAAAGCATCTGTATCAGCACTCCACCTCCTCATTATTTGCATTTGTGTCGGTAAAAGATCATGCAGGTCTTTTGCTACCTTTTGAGGCAATATGGGATGTGAAAGTAATATATCACAAGAAAAGCAGTTCATACCACAGGCACAGTGGATGGAGTTTTCAACTTGTCCAGGTAGCACAAATGTGGAATTTAGAACATAAAAGAAGCGGAAAATTGTAGGAAATGGACAATCTCCTTCCTACTGTGTTATTCTGACTGTTCCCTTATCTCTGCTACACCTAGTGGTCTGAGTGCCACCAGTTTCTAGTGGTACCTGTGTCACTATTCATGCCACTAGCTTGGATTTCAAAGGGCCACCCAGTTAAACAACATCCTTTCTGGTGGTGAATCTTGCCATCAGTTTTTAGTAATGCCCCAGGCCTGCAGGAAGGAGAAGTTGTCATGAAAAATATGGATGAGGAATTACCTGGCAGGGAAAGTGAAGGAGTGCTCAACTTTTCTAAGTACAGACAAAAAGATAAGAAGAACACTTCCAATGAGCCACTGGGTATATTCCCCTTGCAGAGCCCTTGGACAGTGGTGGAAATGGCAGTACTGGGAGGGAGGAAGTGGGAGATCAGCAGGTTCCTAAGCTACAGCAGCACAGCAGGAGGTGACACAATTGCCCACCAGCTTTGCTAAGCTCAACACAGGACCATAAACTGTTTCCTGTGATGCTGGAGAGTGGTGGTGTGCATTCCAATCAAGTTTCAAGAACATATTATTTCTGAAGCTGAACACAGGGACCCTGGTATGTTGAGATGTCAGGGTTAAGTTGCTTGCATATTTCGATAGACACAACTGTTTTGGTAATTTTGCTGGAAGCCATTTCTTTCTTAATTGGAACCTGCATGGTAGCGTTCAAGAGCATCATGAAGGTTGAGACTCTGAACAAACAAAACAATTACATGGAACAAAACAGGGCAAAGTGGAATATTAAAAGACAGTCTCCAACCTGTTAATAACATAGACTGGCCACTCATTGACCATATGTTACCCCTTATTTTCAGCAACATCCATCTATCCCAGTATGCAAATAGATCTTTTGACCGCTTCTTCCAGTGAAAGTTTTGCAAGGCCACTCTCACAGAGGACAAGAGAGACAATCAGTGAAAGCGCATCTTTCTGATTTACCTTGCATTTTTTATTAATAGCATTAAATTGCTATTGAAAATGAGCAAAGGCTAGTCTGCTTATGAGTAGAACTTGCCAGGGAACATCTCCCATACCATTGCCATGGCACATTAAACAAGTATGCTTCCTCATAACAACATAGAATGTAGCTTGGGGAGGGACGAAGGACACACAAAAGATCTGCAGAAAGAAGATGTCTACCAGTAAAATTATAAATTCAGATGTTGTTCTTAGGCGCTGCAACCAACAAGGCTCACAGCTATAACAATAAGCAGAATAGGGTAGCCTCATCCAAATTGCCTATTTGTAAGGCCCCTCTCATGCCAGAGGAGCCTCCTGTCTGGCAGAGGTCTTTATCCCAGTGACCATCATGGCAGCACAGCAGGATGCAAAGGAGCAAGTTCCAGAGTTTGGGAATAATCTCTGATAATCTTTACTCTGCTGGAGAGATATAGCCAAAGAGTATAGAACCTCTGCAGGTTGTTTCTGCTGCTATTTTCTTGGTATAGCTGTGGCAGGATGAGCGTAGCTATGAGTTTGGGTCAGTTTTTGCCCTGCCTATCTCCGTTTTTCTGTAAGGTTGGGTCAAGTTCGCTTTTCCACATAAGGCTTTTTCTCTGAATCCTTTTCTCTCCTATGATCTTTCCATCTCTTTGTTTTACTGCACGTCAATAAAAAGAACCCCCCTGCTACAAAGGAAAGCTTCTTTGTTCTTTGGTTTGGGGATTTTCCTTTTTTGTGTGTGTGTGTGTGTACTTCCCCAGAGATAAACAGGTTTTCCATTGGGTATTCTCTTTAGTTCAACCACTGTTCATCCACTTGTTAATGACATTTTTGTTTGTGCTGTAACTTTTTCCAAAAGGGTGGAGAGAGGTGTTGGAAAATCATCTGATGGGTAGCTATGCGTTAAAGTGTTTAACGACATAGCAATTCATAATAAGAATCAAGACTATTTAAATTACCTCACAGACAAATTCCCCAAAACACCACATTACACTCATGTGGCCTAATCCTGGCCTAGAGAGCAGCTCTTCATTCTCTGTTCCCCAAAATGATTTTTCACTGTTTAATTTGACAATTTTAGCTATCTTGTTTTAAATGAACATGTTCAGGTGGCACTTCATCTGGGAAATACTGAGTCAGTACATACTGGTATGTGTGGCAAGATTTTGCTAGCGGGGGTCTACAAGGTGTGGCTTCTGTAGGAAGCTCCCAGAAGCTTCCCCTATGTCTGATGGGAACCAGTCCATCCAGACAGACCCACTGCTGGCCAGGGTTGAGCCCATCAGAGACAGTGGTAACTCCTCTGGGATAACGTACTTAAGATGAGGAAAAAAACCCTGCACAACAACAATTGTAGGCAGAAGAGAAACATTCTGCAGACGTCTAGGTCCATGAAGAAGGAAAGGGACAAGGAGGCGCTCCAGGCACTAGAGCAGAGATTCACAATGCAACCCATTGTGAAGACCATGGTGAGGCAAGCTGTCCCCCTGAAGCCCATGGAGATCCGTGGTGGAGCAGATATCCACCTGGAGCCCATGGAGGACTCTGTGCTGGAGCCTGAAGGAGGCTGTGATCCTGTGGGAAGCCCATGCTGGAGCAGGCTGTCCCTGACAGACTGCACCCATAGAAGGGACCCATCCTGAAGCAGTTTGTGAAGAACTGAAGCCCATGGGAAGCACTCATATTGGATAACTTTGTGGAGGACTACACTCGATGGGAGGAACTCCACACTGGAGCAGAGTGTGAGGAGTCCTTCCCCTGAGGAGAAAGGAGTGACAATGTATGATGGACTGACCACAAGCCCCATTCCCTGATCCTCCTGTATGACTTGGGGAGAGAAGGTAGAGAAAATTGCAAGTGAATTTGAGCCCAGAAAGAAGTGAAGGTGTGGAGGGAAGGTGTTTTTAAGATTAGGTTTTACTTCCCATTATCCTACTTTGATTTTATTGATAATAAATTAAACTCATTTCCCCCAATTGAGCCTATTTTACCTGTGATGGTAATTGCTGAGAGATCTCCCTGTCCTAATCTTGACTCATGAGCCTTCAGTTACATTTCCTCTCCCCTGTCCAGTTGAGGAAGGGGAATGATAGAGAGGTTTTGGTGGGCACCTGCTGTCTAATCAGGGTCAAGTTACTACACGGTAACACAAAGAACTCCAGCAGAATTGCTTTTAGCAATTAAAAGAGAGTTTCTAGGAGCACCAAACATTTTTCCTTCTTGATATGAAACAAGAAAATTCTTGTGTAAATTGGTTTCCCACAAATGAGAATCTTAATGCTGATACATGTCTCTAATGGGTAATCAGGTAAATAAACATTTTCATTTAGTACAGACATGGTGTTATTTGTTTGAATAATAATCTTAACAAATGAACATGTGTAGTTTTGGAAAAAAAAAAGGTGAGTAAAGCCTCAAATGTCACATTAAGATGCCATAAATCTAAATTATATGTTAAATCACAGTCACAGAGTAGTGGGGGTTGAAAGGGACCTCTGAAGATCATCAGTCCAACATCCCTGCTAGAGAAGGATCCTAGAGTAGATCACACAGAAACATGTCCAGATGGGATATAAATGTCTACAGAGATTGAGAGTCTCTGGGCACTCATGTTCTGTGAAAAAAATATGAATAGTTCAGATTAGAAATACAAGCAAAAATACAGAATTTGGATTCTGGGATGGAATTAAAATGAATATGAAGACAGATCCTATGTCCCTTCTCATGCTGCTAACGTTAAGACATATATCTCTAGTCTCATGACATATAACGTCCCCTTAAAAAATCCATTTTGTATGCTTATGTTTTCTTTGTGGCCTTATGACTACATTGAACACTAAAAACATATGAGAAGTTTATTCATTTAGCTCCAAATTCAGAAAACAAAATGAAAAATTCATGTAAAGAAACCACTATTTTCCCCCACCAATACTGAGTGAATTCTACATTGCTCTTCAGCTCTCATTGCATTTCCTATAGCTTGAGAGTGCTTTTACAGCAGCAGGATACAGCTCTGCTCCTCTCAGAGGTTCTGTGAGCTAGAGCCACTGCTGTGCATTGAGCAGTGAGCTACCAGCGTGAGGTCTACAGACTACAAAGCAAAGGAATATATGAAACTCCTTGTATCGCTTACACATGTTATATGTTAGATCCACCCATAATATTAAATTAATTTTCTTTAAACACAACAGTTTGTTTAAAGCCTTGATTTTTTGGTTGCTTTTGATTGGCTGGTTCTTCTTTTTTCTCTCTCCTTGAATGCTTTCTTTTTTAAATCACTGGTTTATATTGAGTTTAAAAAAAATATAATGGAAAACAAAAGTCACAATCTCTTTTCCACACAGCATCTTAACAGTTTTTTTCACTCTATGGAAGGAAAATAGTCTGACTGATGATTTCCAGGAAGAAGGAGGATAATCTTTTGTCTTTTTAATTCCAGCCCAATCTGCATTTCTTGTATGTAGTAGGTTAAGACATGTTTTTGCCTATCTCCAGGCAGAGGAGTCAATAATTAAGGAAAAATATTTGTAAATGGGGCTGAGTGTCCTGTATCAGTGGACAGTACCTCATACTTCTTACTTATTTATAAAAAAAAAAGTTTAAAAAACCTCAGAAAGTTAGTTCCTCAGCATGCAGTTAGTGGATCTATGTTCATGTTCAATTGTAGATCTGTTTGAATTCACAAGACACATTGTGGTGCAAGTTTTCAGCCTAGACAGTTGAGGGACAGAAAAAATAATTATATATTATACAAGGATTTCATGGGACTGAAGATTAAATAAATAGAAAGCAAGATAACTGAAAAGTCATACTGATAAGGTAATGGACCATAATGCTCAACATCTACAATTTTTCATTATTAAGACATTTTGCATGATCCTGTGTATTCCTGCATGGATATGTGTACCTCTAATGGATATAAATAGTTTTTAGAAAGATCACTGTTTCCTTGTGGGAATTGAAATATCCCAGAGAATAGATCTTAGATTGATTGTTATAAAGCTTTTAAGGAAAACAGAGAAAGTCTTGAAAAGCTTAGTATGGCTCTAGTGGCACAAGTTCAAACAATTTTACTGGAATTCAAGTAGCAAAACTCTGTGCTTTGCTTTGAAACTGTACTGGGAGTACAGAAAAATTCCCATCTGCAGTATATGTGAATTTATGTGAAATATGACTTCACTTCCTGGTTTTCTCATATACTATTTTCCTCATTGATATGATGACGACTTAAGCAAGGAATTTTCATAGCCTGTGTATCAGTTTGCTCTGTAAATATAGCATGATTTGCATTGAGCTTGCACACATTGAGAAGCAGCATGGTCAGGATAGATTAGAGTCTTGTGTGCCCATTCCCCATGTGAAAAGCCTGACTTCCACGGCATTCTGCTTTAAGAAGCAATCATTGTGCTCAGGAAAATGACCAAGACTTGTAAGAACTCTAAAAGCTGCTGGAAAATATCTGGTTTTGTAATCAGTTTTCTCTTAAACTGTTGGTGGCAGCAGTGTCCAGGCAAAGGGAATTTTTGGAAGCCTCCCCCAGGGCCCTGACCTCCACTGAATGTTTCTAGAGGAGGCAGCATTTATTGCTGCTCCAAGACTGGGAGGCCGAGCGCACAACAGGCAAACACATTAATTTGTAAATGAAGGATTAAGTCAGGAAACCTTGCTAATAACCTAGTTCAGTACCTCCATAATCACCACAGTATGATGGTGAGTAATTTGCAGTGTTTGTAAGCATGAATTCAGTGGCCCTCTAAGTGACTCAGATTCCTATTCTGGATAGCTGTGCTGATACTTGGAATCATTCTGTAAGATGAACTTTAAATAATGCTCCATGTGTCACAGCACATGTGGCATTCCTGACTTCCACTTCTAGCTTTCCTCATTTGGACGATTTATGGGCTTGTGTAAATCAGTCCCAAACATAAGTGGGTGCCTGTTCTTTTGCTGATTCATACTCCCTCCATTGTAACCAAAGTTATGCTTTCAGCCCGTCTTCATTAGTCACAGGCTTTGCCTGCCTTGAATCTGAATTTGGAGGCAAGAGTGTAGCTTTGCAGAGATTTCCAGCAGTAACTGATTATTTTTTATTTTGTCTGCCTGAAAAGTGAGCTGAATATTTTCTGAATAAGCGGGTGTACAAAACACAACTGGGACAAAATTGTCATTCCCACTGCCCTTCTGGTAAATAATTGCAGGATAACTGGGGAAAGTTGAAATCAGCTGAAAGAGAAAATGTCCCTGATTTGCACACTTCAATGCAATACATGCAAAGAGACTTGAGGGTCACCTTTAAAAATTCAAGTTCTGTTTAACCATGCTTTCACATGCTGGTTTCTAATAATGATTAAAACTCATTGACAATGACATTTACGCAAGGGCACTATAAAAGGACAAGGCAGTATATGAAACAAGTATTTAATAGTGAACACCAAATTCCTGCACTTGTAATGAACATAGCACGCAGAGAGTGATCCACAAAGTATGCTATGCTTTCCAGATATAAAATGTAAATTTTTTTTTTTTTTAGGTGTTTGAGGTTTTCAAACCCAGTGAGGGGATTTCCCTCATTAGCTCTGGAAATCTCAACCAATGTTTTTGAATCAGGTAGTCTAATCCAAACAGTCATGCTTTGTAACATTTCTTCCCAGACTTACAGGGGAGCTGGCTGTGACACAGGAGGATGAGATGGTTTAGTCATGCTTTTTCATTGAAGCAACTCCTCTCCTTTATTGGGACTTTGCCCTTTTGCTTCTAAGTGTTGCTGAAAGCATCAGACCTCACAAGAATGAATAATAGTGTAAAAAATCAGCTTAATGACCTTGAGTAACAGGGATGGTTTGCAAAAGCACTATTACCTAAAAATGAGAAACCTAAAGACAACTGCAAACTGGATTGTGAAAGTTTTTTTCCGCCTCTGCTGAAAGCAGTTAAAGTGTTCAGAACAGGGAGAAGGAACAAACTAAACTGGACTTACTACTCATGCATGGAGGGCTGGGATTTTTCAGAAGTGCACTATATGACTCACACTCTTCTCACGCAGAATTCAATGTAAAATGCCCATTGACAGCAGTGGGAACAGTGTGAAATTCTACCTTACAATTTATTGATATGATCTCCCTGCAAAGAACAGAACAAAGACCTAGCTCCCACGCCAGACAATTCACAGCCTCAACACAGCAAACAGAGGGTGAGAGCTGCAAAGAGGAATAAAGAGAGGCAGTGCAAAGACTGTAGTAATAAAATATTACAGTGTCTCACTTGCAGCATATTCACACCTTGTGAGGTTTTCAAGTGTTTTGATTTTAGTTTCATTTTACTTGTTTGCCCTGATCCATGAATGAGTACAGTTGTGCATAATTATTTTGGGAAGAACTATAGAGTCTACACAGGAAAACAATTTCAATTAATTCAGCACTGGATGGACATCTGATCTCAAGTCCCACATCTCTCCTCTAGGCTCATCTTATGGAAGAGTGGATTTCAAACCCTCGTAGTTACCACATTTTTACTCACCATAAATTCCATAATTTATCCTGAAGTCCTGGCTAGAGACTTGCCAGCCAAAAATGAATCATGTAATATCTATTGCCAGAGGGAAATAATGGAATGCTAATAAAAAGTTGAAAGATATGAAAGGACACAAAAATGTTTCAGATCCCTTCCAACTTATATTGAACACTAGAATTTTAAAGGAGGTACTGGGAAGTATCTACCAGGAACATTGTATGAAGGTATGTGGTAAATGTCTTGCCACTTGGGAGTCAGTCAGTGACCATAAAACACCTCTCAAAATGAGATGCTGTTATTCAGGACATCCTATCCTATCCTATCCTGTCTTGTCCTGTTCTATCCTATCCCATCCTATCCTATCCTATCCTATCCTATCCTATCCTATCCTATCAATGCCGCCATATGCCACTTTAATGTAGGCTGTGGACTGCTCTTTGAATGCACAGAACTGTGTGTGAGTATCTTGCTTTTTAGCTCATTTACAAGTGATTTAGTTCAGCTCTTCTACTGTACTCTTTAAGGGTCAAATATTTAATTGTGTACAGAGAATTAGCTTCATTCATTTTCATGAATGTATGGTGACTTATATTAACTGAGAACTGAATCTGACCGTAGTGCTCCAAACTAACTCTTAACTCCTTGGGATAGTAGGTGGTAGTAGAAGTCTTACAAGAAAATGCTTAACAGCAATACTACTGTCAAATCTACTAATCGTAGCAGGTTTAGGATTGTCATGGAGAGACAACTTAAGTCTTGACAATGGAGGCCCTACAGTAAACAGTTTTTGTTAGTTTACAGTACTACTTTGTTCCTAGATTCCTTTGAGGACAGCTGTTTTCAGAAAAATCTGATAAAAAACAAGTTAAGCTGACATTCTCCACTGGTTATGAAAACACATGGAATTAGTCTTAACCAACCCAACTCAAAACTTTAAAATGTGTGATAGAAAAAATATGCTTTTTTTTTGCTTGCTTTAAGAGCTTTGTATTACCTATGGTGACAGAAGTTCAGAGAAGAAAACATTGTTTATTTCATAGTTTTATCAATGGGATGGTTAATACACAAACCAGAGAGCCAGATATGAGATAACTGGAAGAAAAATTTTGAAAAAATTTTCTGCCTTTTGATTTATTTCTGAAATGGCAAGAGAAGAAAATAATTTCTCACTAAATCTCTCTCTTTCACTCTGCCTTCTTTTCCTCATCACATTTACCCTTCTTACAGGTAATTCTTGTGGGTGGCTTAAACAAACCTGTAATTGTCTTTTTTTCATGTGTCTAAATAAAGACTGTATCGTGTAAAAATGTATATTTATTATGTGATGCCTTTGGTCTGTGAAGGGTTACATGTCTGGGAGTGGAGTGTTTAAATGGCTTGCCAACATCTCATCATTCCCAATTAGTCAGAAAAATTGGCATAACTCTGGTTTAATTAAATTTATGAACCAAAGAAACTTCCTCATGCTTTTGCTTATGTTCTTTGTGGAAGCAAAGTGCCCTTTTAAGAATAGCATGTAAAACATATTTGTAAAAAGTGAGGGGGGTTATTTTCTATTTTATATTTGTTTCATCACCATTAGGTTAATCTCTAATCATAAACATTGAGATATGTGGAAGAAGCTGTACCCAGCAGTTTGCACTCTTACAGAGAGTCATCTAACACTGGTCATGGGGACATGCTCACTTGATGGAGCAGATGATGCCTGACTCAGTGTGCCCAAGGAAGACAACAAAAATATTTAGATCTTTTCCAATATGTAAAGGAGAGGTGGAGAAGAATGCCTTCTTGACCACAGGTTTGGCAATCAGTTCACTTTGTACATGTGAGTAAAATACCCCGAGGTACTGTTTGTGTCCTGGTAATTTTCCATTCCTGTTTTCCTCTTTTTAGTTAACTTTAGTGATTCAGTCCATTTACTTCTATGGGCAGAGAATTTGAAGCCTTCACCTAGTCTTTAAGGACTTGATATCCTCAAGCACTCAGGCAGTAATAGATGCACTTAAGTGGGATGTGGGTCACCTAAGCACAGCCTGTTATAGTCAGATTACTGTCACTGGAGAAAGTCTAAGAAAGATAAATGCAGATGAATGCAAAAGGGAACACTCCTTTCTAAGATTTTAGGAGAGGTGTAACAACTTGTCCCCTTGAGATGCCTGTCTCTCATTTCTGGCTGTATTGCAATTACTTATTCAGATCAGATTCTCGATTTTCAAATGGCCAATGTTGATTGGATGAGTCCCATCCTATTTTGTACATCCTTAGTGCTCGTGGAGGCAATGTGCTTAATCAGAGTGACAAATGATCCACCCTGACTGAACAGTGAGTCAGCATTTTTACTCCTCTCTTGTGTTAAACAGAAATTATTAAACATTCAAATGCTAGTCTAAGGAAAATGGGGCCAAATATTCAAAAGGGACACCAGTGGATCCAAAGATAAAACCTGTCTCTGAATGGAGCAAATTCTGCTCCTTGGCCATCCCAGTGTAAACCCAGAATAATTCCATTAACATTAATGTAAATGGGAAAGGACTTTGGATCAATGTACTTTGCTGGTATTGTTTACATTGCCAGAAGTGACCATATTTTGCTGTTCTTTTTTTGTTTGTTTCTCTTGTAATAAAAATAATGTTACCTCCTAACTCTTTGTTTTCCAGTTTAGCTAAGGGAATGAGAGAACTGTGTTTATTCAGATAGATTTTAAGAAAAAGACAAAAAAAAAGGGAAAAAAGTAATCATTAGGAGTACAGATCAAGAAATATGGGGTATTTCTCATTAATGTTTTAAATATACTTTCACTAAGAAAGTGGGAGTATTTACTTCTATCTAGCAATTTATAGTTAATTGCACATGCTAAAATGTTACTTACATTAATGAAACATAAAGTTCTGAATTTTTTTCACTATGTAACCTTAATTTATTTTGTGTATTGTTTTTAATGGGACTCATTGTGTTCTCAGTAAATTATCTGCTTAGCTTTTTACCTTCCAGAAAAATAAGATAATTAAAAATACCATCAACGTAAGAAAATTCTTCCACCCTTGTCCTAGCAGACCTAAATTATGTTGCTGATGGTATTTACAAAATATCTGTGGCAAGTACAGTGTGTCTGTGCTAAAGTCAATGAAGCATACAATGAACAGGACATAGTCACATGAGGCTTGAATTCATTCCAGCTTGTACTGTGGAATTTTTTTTTTTAACTCAGATGATTGCAGTGACCAACATGTGATTCAGAGTGAGGATCACTCAGGTCAGGCCTGCAGAAGCTAGTGGCGAAATGCCTGAAAGCAGTTCAGACCAGGAATGTTTATGTGTGGTAGTTCAGACAGCGTCAATGCAGATATAATTTTTGACTGAATGCCAGTGCAGCTGGGGCTATTTCATGCTGACATACTAACAAGGTGTTCTGTTGAATGGTAAATACTCCTGAGATAATGCCTGAAATTTGGATACCCCTTGCTACCGAAGGGAGGGTAGCTATTCCCTTCTCTCAGTTGTTTCCAGTGGTATCTTCCCAGGTGTGAGTCTATCCTGTGCACCTCTTAGGGAAGAACTCAGTTTCACAGATATTGACCCGTTAATCTGCAGAGAATGTCTTTTAATATATTGCATATACAGATACATTATACAATTGTCCATAACTATTAAAATAAACAACATATTGTAAAAAAAAAGTCACGATGATGTAGCAATTATAGAAAGAGAGTTTCTTAGGAGCTCTGTTGTTAGTCTGTGTACATGTTTTAGACCATAGCTAAATCTAAGCTGAGTTCCTTGTGTATGTGAAGTACATGTTACCCTCACTCTGCCTAGGTTTTGTGCACCACTGCTAAACCACTGCTCTGTTTTACCTCATGTTAAACAGACCATTGTAACCTTAACACAGCTTTTCAGGGAAGAGTGTTGAAGTGTTTAACAGAGAGAAGCCACTCATCATATCCCCAAACACACAGCAAGTGCAGAAACAGTAACCTGATAATCTGGGAACAGCTATGGTGTTTGGATACCCCCAGCTGAATTGGCAACAGAGATGTCTTAAAGTGCTTCTGTCTTTCTGACTCATCTTACCCAAATTATTCTGGGAGTTTCCTGAAAACAGCAGTTGAAAGCCATTGAAACCATTTCTCTATCAACAGTGGCTTTTGTTCTGTTCAGAGGCAAACTCTGCTGTCCCATCAAATGTCGAGGGTGAAAAATCCTCACCCACATATATGATAGAAAGGGCACTAAGCCTACCATTTAAAAAAATTATTTAATAACTCCTCCACATTAGTCAGAGCTTGTTAGTATTTAAAATAAAGTTGCAGCATCCTTGTCATTAAGTCGTCCTTCTGAAGAAGCCACACTGTAGGTATGGAACATATAAATAATCTCAATTTATGATGGAATATTTAGGGAAGTGGAACTAAAGCACAGATGTACAAACGTCTTCACTTTTCTGACAAATACTTGTGAAAAAGAAATAGTCATAGGCAAAAACCACAGTCATATGAAGGTAAAGAGAGATTCTTGAGCCATGCAACAATGTCAAGTACAGTATTAAATACAGTAATGTTGTGTGCCAGATGGCAAGCAGGCAGACTCCCTGTGAGATTGGTTGCCTGCTCCTGCTGAGGAATCTCAGAGGACAGAGAGCTGTGACATCAATAAGTAGCAGTATAAACAGATGAACACTGGCTTTCACTACTCATATGGGACTAAGTTTATAGAAAACTAAAATCATTAGGAAAGTAATCACAGATTGGCAACATGCC
>JAVSBS010001830.1:38021-57667 GCA_033124195.1 Coracias cyanogaster | reverse complement strand
AATAAAAATAAAATTTGCTAGCTTGTTCTAGGCTTATATATACATACACATGTGTGCATATATACATATATATATATATACATACAGAAAGACATCACTGGATCAATAAATGACCAACGTAATAAAGGGCAAGTGAATTTACACCCGAGGGATGGATGCACAGTTTAGGAACTTTTGTGAGACCACAGCACATAAAGGCAAGATCTCCTGCATCCTCAGATAAAGCCCAAGAGATCCCAGATTGCTCAAGAAAGAAAAAAAAAACGTAAGTAGCAAGTTTGAACTCTCTGAGCAACATTTGGTGTTAACTGGTACAGAATGGGAGTTAAAAAATAAATAAATAACAGCCTGGTGAAGCCTGCATCAGCTTCCTTTCTCAGGGGCCATATCGCTATTTCACTCTCTTCCAGGCATTCTTCTCCAAGTTCACCCGTGTGATTTATCCCAAAACGCCGCAGTGTCAAGGGAAACAGCAATCAGCATTTTCCCCACCGCCATACCTCATCTAATCGTCTCCCGTGAGCTGCAAACCTCCACCTCCAAACCCATCTTACTTAGCTCCTTATTTTCTTTTTAAAGCTGTTTTCCTAAAGAAACAGACTTACTAATCAGTGGCTTCACACGTGTCCCGCACCGCAGGAGGAGCTCCTCGATCTGCAACTTTTATTTAGTCAATGTCAACTCTCATCACACGTAGATTTATCTTAGGGGTTTTTTTCTTCAATAAGAAGGTAGTGAATGAAGTCTTATGTTTTTATTAGTAATAAAAATACTCCCCAGCACACATCTTCTCAGCCAGAGTAGTGTGAGAACTCAGAAACAACCCCTCAGACAAATCCACCCCAGTCAATATTATCACTGTATATTTTTAATTTGCCCACAGCAACCTGCAGCTGGAATCACAGAACGTGACCAAAAAAAACCTATTCATACTTCTCAATGAATAAGGATAACAGATAGAAGATTTTTATTAATTTTGCCTTTATCATCTAATGAGTTGTTTGATTAAAGGAAATTGCTGACAGCAAGGGAATGAGTAGCAGCGGCAAGGAACAACGTGTAGGCACTTCAAAGTGCTTTTGCCTGATCAGCCTCCTCACACATTGAATTCTTGGTGTCAAACTGGAAGAGATGAGACCCCAATTCACCCTGCTCTGCAGCTTTCAGTGATTGACTGAATGCACTGGACAGACGTAAATAAAATACGTATCCCTCTCTTCTTCCACAGGAACAATTATGGCCATCAACAGCTGATTCAGCTCTTCAATAAGCTCTACCTGCAGCCGGCTCATGTTCCCATCAGTTCAAACACCTAACTGAGGCAGGCAGCACGTAATTATTTAATTTAATTCATTACTTTAATAGGCTAAGGTTTTAAAGGTGTTCATATTCCAATACTAGTGTATTTTAAAAGAGAAGTACCCACTTAGCAATCGTTTTTGTTGCAATATATACCTATAAATGCATATACACTTTTTTTAAAAATTTATTGATCTCAGCCTTCTGTGACCTTTTCACCGACATCATCTGGGAAACACTTCTCCCATTTTAATTAACACAGGGTACTTCTCCAGCCTGAGCTATTGATCTACACAATTATATCCCAAAGAGCACTCTCAGATCTAGAAGCCTTGCAGCACACTTTTTGCCACACAGTTGTATATAAATCCTGAAAACGAAAAAATAAGATAAATCGGCCTATTATTTACTACTGTGATAGCTAAAATGGATTAAGTCCAAGTTAACCACAGCCGGGCATGACTGCCCTTTGCTGGATGCACCTTGTATCATAATAAAGCACAAAGCTGGCAAATAAGTAAGAAGGAGGTTTTGGATGTGGATTTTCTACCTATTTACAGACCCAAAGAAGCAGATTCATTTTCAGTCAGTTTTTAGATACCACCTTGACTGCTGGCATCCCTAAGAGTTAAGTTGGAAGTCAAGCCAACACGTCAAGGCTTTAGCTGTCCCCTGCCTGAGAGGGATGCTTACATAGGAAAATGGTGCATGGTTGGTCTGGGGCTAAACCACTCCAAGGTTTCCCCAGATAATGCTCTGGGAAGGGCTTAAAAAAGGGGCTGGATGGGAATGAAAGCTTCCCAAGACCTACCACTCTGTGTGTGGGACCTGAAGGATGCAGCCAAGGGAAGCAGGAGCCAGCTGATGGTCAGTGTAAGACAGAAATGGACTCCTTGCATATGCGTGGCTTGGGTGGGACAAGTGGTCCTCATTTCCCCACAACCCTGGGGGGCAGTCACATCTGCCATCCTAAAGTCATTTTTTAAGAACTTAATCAGGTGCAAAGCAAAGAGTCATCATGCAAGAGGTCAATTTCTGACCAAGGTTTGACATCCATCCTGTTGGGAGTGGGTCCAGAGGAGGGACACGAATATGATCAGAGGGCTGGAACTCTGAGAACAAGCTGAGAGAGTTGAGGTTGTCCAGCCCAGAGAAGAGAAGGCTCTGGGGGGACCTTATTGCGACCTTCCAGTATCTGAAGGAGGCCTACAAGAAAGCTGGGGGAGGAACTTTTACAAGGGCTGGCAGTGATAGGACAAGAAGTAATGGGTTCAAAGAAGTCCACTTTAGGTTAGATTAGAAATTAGGAAGAAGTTCTTCACTATGAGGGTGGTGAGACATTGGCACAGGTTGCCCAGGGAAGTTGTGGATGCTCCATCACTGAATGTGTTCAAAACTAGGTTGGATGGGGCCTTGCGCAACTTGGTCTAGTGGGAGGTGCCCCTGCCCATGGCAGGGGGGTTGGAACTAGATGATCTTGAAGGTCCCTTCCAACCCAAACCATTCTATGATTTTATGATCCAGCAAGATGCCTAGTGCAAGCAGGTGTGAGATGGCCTTATAGATGTTAGGTGTTGTTGGGGAAGAGAAGCTGGTCCCCATAAATAACAGTATTGATTTGAATACTGGAGTTGATGGGTCTTAGGACCACTAAGGATCCTGCCCATGGAGCTGCAGAAAGCCTCGGCTGCCCACAGCCAGCCTTGGTGATGCTTGCACACCGAAGAACACCCAGGCTTTGCTGGTGACAGACACTAGAGCGGTGTGAACAGCTTTCATTTGCCAAAGGATACAAGACAGGTACAGGCTATTCCCAGTAGGAACACTTCCTTCTGAGGCTGGTGATGAAGCACAACCCACCTGCTGCTCAATCCTGTCTGTAACTCCAGCAACACCACCCAATCACTGAACAATCAGGAAGGAGAAGACTACTTCTGGAGCAGATGCCCCATCCAGTGAGGCCGGTACCCTCCGTGGTGCCCTGTGCCAGAAACGCTTGGAGCTGCTGCAAGCCAAAAACCTAAATGGCCCAACTAAGGTCACTGATGCATTACCAAATGAGCTGCCCGGGCATGTCCCAGGGATGTGGCCTCCTGTTTTACGAAGTGCAAAGTGGAAAGCGTTTAGCAGGTAGACCATATAATTTTTCCACTTCAGCTATACTTCTCCTGGAAACAAAGGGGTTTCTTATGTGCTCTCAGCCTTCAGCTGGGGTTCACATCATGCAGTAACATGGCTCCTTTGTAAAATTATGGGTTGGGCACAGCATGGTTTTGGGGCAAGTCCCTACGCTAGCTTGTAGTTGTAACAGATATTGCAATTACACGAATGCTTCAGCTGAAATACAGCGTTCCTTGGTGGATTACTTCAGTCAGGTCTGTGGAATACATGTAGGCAGAAAATCCTTATTTTCTCAATGAGTAGGTGTGTGACTTCTCCATCAGATGCTCACCTATCAAAACATATGTTTAAGAGATTATCTGTGAGGGTGTGATGCCACAAGATAATGAAAACAAGCGCTGTGAGTGGCAGGCTGGGACAGGAGCGTGGCAGGTCCAGGATGTTTTCATTTAATGAGCAGAGCCTGGTAAAAATGTCCACACCGTTCCCTGCAGAGTGAATTTAAACACAGACATTACCAAATCACTTGGTTTTCTTCCTTACAAGTGATTCATAAGGTCAAGGGAGCTTGGTCTTGGGAGATGGTGGTGGGATGGGGTCAGGAGCTCCATGCTGCGTGTCTGGCTCTGGACAGACTCTGCAGACAGTTATGTTGCCCATGACACAGGGCTATTGCAATCCTATTTTTTCTGGGTACCAACTGCCTGCTTTTCTTTGTAGATATAGGAGGAAATGGCTTCGGTCACTGTTCAGTGGTTCTCAAAATCCTGAAGTCCTTAAGGCTGCAAAGACCGGGCAGCAAAAAACGACAGCTGACCTGCGAGCATGAAATGCAAAGCTTGGCTTTACAGCTGATCCCTCAGCTGTTACTTAAAAGCCGTGTTGTTTTGCAAGGCCCAAAACCTCATACTTTCTGCTTATTGGATTAGGAACCGGGGGAAAAGCACATTACTTAAGTTCCTAAGTAAAACTGGATATCGCTCGCAATGAGTTCCCAGCCCGGCGCTGCTATTAACACGTAACAGTGCTCACACAGAGCGCACCACCACCTTCTCTTCGCATTAGGGTTGTCCTCTGCTCCCCGTTCAAGCAGCATATAAACCAAGAGGATGGGAATGCATGGCTCTGCAGGACAGTTATGCATGGAGCATCTTACCCAAGCACTCCACATCATGAGCTACCAGCTGATTGCCCACCATGAAGCATTTCAAAGGCAACGCAGAATTAATCTCTGTGATGGGAGATGCTATCTCCAAACAGATAGCATCCAAAGAGCAGCTCTGATGAAATGCATTAGTTGTCCCAAGTACAGCAGAAGCAAATGCGGCAATAAATCTTGAAAGCTGCCAGAGACTTTTTCTTTTGTTCCCCAGGCTCCCGAGTTTCCACTACTTCATCAAGCAGCAGGGAGGGATGGAGCAGCCTTCCACATTGCGGGAGGGGAAGGCAGAAAGCCCAGCACTTCGGAGACCATGTGTGAGCATCTCTCCTCCAGCAGATCCCAGTGAAGGCAGTCACTAACACCGTGCAACGTCAGTGGGCAACAGTCTGCAGTTGTCCTGGAGCCGGGGGGCTGGGGATACTGCACAGCCACCAGCCACCCACCTCCTGGAGTCACCTCCCCAGGGCTCTAAGACCTGCTGGCTGCTGGAGTCTGGGCAGAGGGACCTCAGGAAGATTACCTGCTCTTGTTTCATAGCCTAAAAATGGGCCGCTGCACATCACAGGCAGGATGCAGGGCTAGACGGTGGCTGCTCCACTTTCTTCCGCATCGCTAACGACAAGTGGGAGGTGAAAAGTCCGAGAAGCCCCATCAGTACCAGTAACTAGAATTTCCTCAAAGCCTGGGTATTTGGGATGACAAGCCTCGAGGGGTGGCTGGGGCAGCATTTCCTCTGAGCCCTTCCCTCTGCTGGCAGGGACACAGGCTGAGAGCAAGATGTGGGACCAGGGAGAGGCAGAACCTCATGCTCTGGGGGCAAGCAAAGCCACGCCAAGCCCAGCAGCTCATCTAGCAGTCTGAGGAGCTGCCAGAGCATCACTCTCATAACTGCTGGGATGAAGATGCTGCTGCAACCTGCCTCACCAGGAAGGGAGCCAGTGAGGGGTCCTGGGTCATGCCAGGGCTCCCACTGCCCTCTCCAGACCAAGCTGTTCAATCCTCCCCCTGCCCGGCACACGTCTCGTGGGGCCAGCGCACATCACCACACACAGAGCATTTCATTACAAACCTCAGAGTGACAAGGAGTGTTAAGCAGATATAAAGGACATCAGTCATTTACCCATCTGGTGGAAAGTCTAGTTGCTGGCAGAAAATAGAGAGGATTGTTCTGGCAAGATCTACCATATGGCACCATTATGTGGAGCTTTGCAAGTGCTTTCTCTGAGCGTGCAAGCAAGATTTCAGCCTTTGAAGAAACACCGTATTGTTAGCCTGGATATGCAGGAGCCTCTTGAAAGAAGCCGTGGCAGATGGCACAGCTTTGTTCTCTTGGTTTGCAGGCAGCTCGTGCAGCCCCAGATATTCCCCCTCGCTGGGGCTGAGCAGCCCCAAGACACAGCGATCCTCCTGATGTGTCCGATGGGAGGAGTGATGGCTTCTGAAACTCCTTAAATCTGATGGGTGTTCGCTGGTGGGTATCACACCACTGCATGAGCCCCAGCAAGCAAACACCGCAGGCCCGAGCTGGTGGGATGCACCGGAGTGGATGCAAGGAGAACAGCACAAAACTGCAAACCCTTGTCCCAGCCCAGGGAGCTGCAGATTAGCAAATTTTCCTGAAATACCCCACTTTTGTCTGCGCCTCCACACCAGCACCTGCTCCTCCCTGGGTGGCTGAGCCTGGCCGGAGCCCCGGCAGGACAGCGGACAAAGAAAAGCCTTTCAGACGGGGCCGGTGCCCGCTTGAGCGACATCCCAACAATACCCTGACGAAAACCCATTCAGCCCATGCCGGGGGAAAGGAAGGGAAAGGGAAAAGGATCCTGCAGGAGGAAGCAGTGATCAGTCATCGACCACAGTAACAACATCTGCATCTGCCCTGCACCAGGGAAAAGCCATCGCCTGCTGCATCTTGCTGGCTGGGACAGGGCAGGGCACATTGTCCCTGCCGCCCGGGATGGAACCAGGCATTTCTTACAGGATAATTTCCCCTGTTTGAGTCCAGGCAAAAAAACCATCACCTGTTTCCATGTTGTTCCTCCTGAGAAACACTTGTACGGCCACAGAATAAAACACTATTGAACTACTCTACTGAACTATTCTAGTTAAAATCCAAAGTGTCCATCTAACATAAAGCAGGACATAAAACACACACCAGAGAGCAGATCAGGCCTTGAGCTGACCTTGGAGTCACAGCTGCTCCAGGTCCCTCTGCAGCTGGCATGGGACAACCACTGATTTCTCATGCTACGGATGTTTCCTGACTCAGACAAACAGGCACACTTAAAAACATCTGAAGCCCAGAGATTATTTTGTGGGATGGCTCCAAAAACAAGGAGAATTTGTCCTTCAATGTACGCAGCAAGCTGGGATCTGTGGAGCGTGGACCCTGCTGGATCGTGGGTCTCTGGGGGTGGACTGTCCATCCCAGTGACCACCCTCACTGGTGCTATGTCCCCAAAGATACCACCCATCCCAGGCTTGAAATCTTCCACCCTGCCACTCTGAGTCCCTAATGGGAACAAATGGGGCAGAAAAGTCACTATTAAGCTGCAAGAGAAGAGCTGGCCAAGGACCAACGCGAGCTGGCAAAGCCTCCAGATCCCCTCCAGCCCCTTTGACTTCCCTCAACGCAATCGACCGAGACTACCAAAGACTTTGGAGGGAGCCCTGGTCCCACAGAGCGGGCACAAGCCATCCCAACCCAGACGGTCAAGCGTGACAGGCTGGGTGGCATCAGGCTCTCGCAGGCGTAAAAATCAGTCCAGTGCCTCTGAGTGCTTTCTCTGTCTCTCTTCCAAATATTACACAGTGGGTTTATACAGAAACAGTGGGACACTTTCCAAACCATTTCACTAATGCTGAAATTTAAAACCTGACACCAACAGGTTACTGAGAGCAAGAAGAAGCTGTTGTAATGGAGGGGCGCGGGATTTGCGTCTTCACTCCCCCCAAGTGGGAACCTGCCTTCTTGCACCTGTGGGACAGAACTCGGCTTCCCCCGCCCTCCTGCTTGGTGCTGGCTTGGGTCAAGATCTGCCTGATGGGTTTTTTAGGGAGCCAGGGGCTGCAGCTGCTTGCGCGGGAGCATGGTGGGCACCTGCTGATCCCCCTCCTTAAATGACTTCAGTCCTCAGGGAGCCAGCACAGCTCCTGCTGCTGATGTGCCCTGGAGGAGCAGCTGCCTCTAAGCCTTATTCTCACCCTTGGCAGAGGGAAAAGCCCCCAGATCTCAGCAGCACAGAGCAAGAGATGGAGAGCAGAAGGGCCACACCAGGGCATGCCCCACGCCCAGGTGGTCCCTGCGAGTGCTGCTGGGCTCCTGCCTCGCTGCTCACACAGCCGCTCCCTGCGGCTCAGACTCTGCACGAAGCATTCGGGTGGATTTCATTGGATCATAGAATCACAGAGTGGTTTGGGTTGGAAGGGACCTTTAAAGGTCATCTAGTTCAAGCCCCCTGCACTGAGCAGGGACATCTGCAACTACAGCAGGTTGCTCAGAGCCCCGGCCAACCTCACCTGCGATGGTTCCAGGGATGGGGCATTGACCATCTCTCTGTGCAACCTGGACCAGTGTCTCACCATCTGCATTGTCAAAAATCTCTTCCTTAGATCTAGCCTTAATCTACCATCTCTTAGTTTAAAACCATCACCTTTTGTCCTGTCACAACAGGCCCTGCTCAAAAGATTGTCCCCATCTTTATTACAGGCCCCCTTTAAGTCCTGAAAAGCCACAAGAAGGTCTTCCCAGAGCCTTCTCTTCTCCAGACTGAACAAGCCAACTCTCTCAGCCTGGCCTCACAGCCGTAGGGTTCCACTTCTGTGGCTTCCTCTGGTCCCACTCCCACAAGTTCAAGTCTTTCTTGCACTGAGGACTCCAGAGCTGGACCCAGCACTGCAGGTCTGGGTGAGACGCTTTGAAAATCCTGGGCTAAGATGAGGTTCCACAGGCTTGGTGGGGGTCCAGCATGTGAGCCTCCATTGATGCCTCCTTCAGCCTGGCTGGTGACGCTGAGCTGCAGCACAATGAGCCCTTATACTGCCTTCAGCTGGGGCACGAGGAGATTTTTCCATGGGAAAGAATTTCCCCAGGAAAATCCAATTTGGTCAAGTTATCAGTGGAGAAAAATGTGGAACAGAGGCAGTCATTCCACCTTAACAAACCAAACCTGCTCAGTGGCGTTTTGCAGGACTGCTGCAAGAAGAGTCCTGCTGCAGGGACATCTCGTCCCTACCGTGCAGGGTTGGGTGTCCCAGTCTGCCCTCTCATCCATCCCGTGGAGAAGAACATCTGAGCAAAACCAGCTTTTGTAATACAACAACCTGGAGCTCTCCTCTACCAAGTGGCCTGGCTCCCTATAACCATGCTGCCTGGCATCTAATGGGACATACTATAGCATGAGGTATGACCAACCAGCATCATGACCTCCCTCTATGTATCAAAACACTGTAGAGAAACCTCATTTCAGTGCTGAATCAACGCCAAGTGGAGCACTCTGGGTCCATCCAACAAACCCACCAAAACGTTTTCACTTAGAAGAAATCAGAGCTTTTGCTGGCTGTCAACTGTCTTTCAGAGTTTTAGTATTGGTGGATAAAAAACCAACATCCTGACTCTCCACATGTCAATGTAGCCTAAAATCAAGGATTTCTGTGAAGCAGAGTGCCCAGAAAGTAAAGTCACTTTGTACCTACAGAGGACAACCTGCTTTACCAGCTTGGGCACCCCTGCATTGCCCCAGAGATGCACAAAGCCAGATCAGCCCCCAACCTCTGCTCTAAGAAATCAAGGCTTTCTAAAGAGAAAGAGAAACCACCCCAAACTGGCACGACTTCAGTGCAGAACCACTCCCAACAGCAGCCCCTGATGCACCTTTCAAACCAAAGCTCACCTGAAAACTCAAAACCAAGCCTGAGGAGGCTAAAAAGAGCGGGGAAAAAAACCAGTAAAAAGCATCCTACTTACCACCAGCTCGGTGAACATGACGTCCAGCTCCTCCACCGGTGGCATGGGCAGTGCAGGCTCCATGGTCTGCAGGGCGAAGCTGCTGTCATTGCGCAGCCGGTACGTGATCTCAGGGTGGTCACTGCTGCGAAAGCAGCAGAAGATGAAGGAGATCCCCCGACTGCTCCTCTTCCTTGGAGCCATGGCCAAAATCCTCGGCGTCCCTCCCTCCTGGGCACTAGATCCTGAGGGGAAGAGAAGAGAGGAGGTTCGAGTAGCCGCCCCGCAGTGCTGCGCTCTCATCCTACCCAGAGGAGGAGGAATCAAAGCCACCCACACACTCGGTGCAGAGGGGAAGAGCAGAGACGGTTTATGTGCCAAATATTTCTGCTCAGATTTGACATTTACAGTCCTGGCAACCTTGTCAACCATGTGAACTAAAAAGATGCATTTGCTTTGTTTGCCTTGTGCCGAAGCCAGTAGCTGCAGGGGGATGCCTCACCAATCCTGTGGGGAAAAAGGGGTCCTGGACCTCCACCAGTGCTGCAAATCTCAGCAAAACCCCACCAACCTCCCTCCCTGTGCTGTGGCAGCCAGGCCAGCCCATGTCAGTCCAGACAGGACAATTTTGAGAGGCTGGTGCCAGGAATAGCTGGATGTGCTTGGGGCCACCAGGTGGTGGCCATTGTGGTCCCCAGCATGGGTGACTCAGTGCTTGAAGACTTCATGTGGTTCAGGATGCCCCAAGCCTCAGACAGCAGTAGAGGCTGAGAGAGAATATTCTATATTCTCCCTCCAGGTCTTAAACATGTCCCTAAACATCCACCGGTAACTGCTGGTTGGGCGGGTTTATTTCATGGAAAGTTTTACTTGGCTTTAATTAGATAAACCCTACTTGAAATTCCAGTAAATATTTACAAGACGCGATTTCAGCTGATAAAAATCACACGGTGCTGGTAGCTCAGACTTTCCTATGCAGTGCTTGCGTCGGGCATCGCTTGCACCCGCAGTCACCTGGGTTTTGCTGATTTCTGAAACTTAGGTTGGGAGCAAAGCCGAGGGCCTTGACCAACTGGTACAGCAAGAACCAGGGAAATACTGTCCCCACATTGGGACTATCAAGTCAATACAAGAGGAGGATCACCTACAAGGAATGAGGACAGCAGAGAAACACCCTAACAAGAAAAATGAAGCAGTATTTTTATAAAGCCTAAACATTTGCCTTATAAAGCCACACACCCACACATTTTATCTCTGCAAAACAAGACGTCAAGATGTTAAGAGACAGGACAAACAGCCAAGGTTAATGCTGAAGGTTGAAATATGGATGACTCAGATTTATTAAGAAAGCTATGAAGAGACTTGGTAAAAAAGGTCAGCATTTGATCTCCCTGGAGCCAGCCATTCCCCTCCAACTATGGATTTATACACCCAAATAAACAGCCACCGTGCCCCATGAAGAGCCAGTGCCAGAGGAAGGTTGGAGACAGACCTGGAGTCAGACCCTGCACCACCACTTGCATGGCAAACACTGCCCTCCCAAAACAAGGACCTTGCAGAAAACTCAGGCTCTACCCACATTATTTTAATGGAGGATCTGACCCTTGAAATTGTCTTTGATCTCATATTTTTAGCACATGGCGTAATCATCTCCTGAACCATGAGTGATGGGAAATGGTTATTGGGTCTTCACAGCGAATAATCCCAGGATGTGCAAGTGTTCTGCCCCCAAGCTGGAGGGTCTCGCTTCCCAAAGAGCCCCAAATCTCATTTCACATTTAGCATCTTGCATGCAGAAAAATGCAGGCACTGGAGGAATTCCAGCTGCCACAAAATCTCCCTCATCGTGGCTCCCCAGCAGTCAGCACCGCAGCAAATCCATTAGCAGCCTCCTGGCATCGCTGCCGTGTGAGGAGGCGTTTGGGGAGCTTCCTTCCTAAAGGAGGGAGTGAAACACAAAGGTGCACAGATCTCTGTCCCCTCCAGTGTGGAGGAAAATACTGCAGGTTTGGGTTCTTTCAATGAGAAACAGGGCACAGAGGGAGATGCTGGTGGCTGCCCAGCACTTCATGCCTGGCACAGGAGCTCACTCCTGACCCACATGTCTTCAGCTGTGCAAAGTTTCATCGCTTAGTTATTACCAGTCCATGGGTACAGCCATGCCATGCCCAGAGAAGGGCTTGATCCTGCTCCTGCAGCTGGTCAGGAGAAAATGGACCTGTCCTCATCTTCCACAGGGCATTTTCCATCCCCTTTTCAACACCACATCAACCTTGTCCTTGAAACCAGCTGCTACATACAAGCTCTGTCCCAGGCTTGCAAAAACGTATGGAAAGCTTTTATCTGAACACCACCTGCTCTTCAGAGATTCACGCTCCTGACGATGTTTTACGAGGAGTTTGAATGACAGGCAAAAAGGCAAGATTTTATTTTGGGTTTTAAAGCAGACAGACATGTAGCAACCAAGACAAGGTATTTCTGAACCGCTTCCAGCTATGGAGCTATTGAGGTTCCTCATTTTCATCTATAAACAATTAAAAAAACCCAAACCACACTATAGTGCAGGCTGAGTGGGCTGTAGATTGTTAGCAAGCAAGGCTAAAAAGGGTTACAGAGAGTATATGCCAGCTACCAGGCACATAGCATTAAACCTTCAGAAGGCTGATGAATATTCATTGACATGATGGATCAAAATCAAAACACGGCTCCTTGGCAGGTCGTGGGGAGCTGCAGACAGCGCACACTGCACCATCAGAACAAAGTCCAGCTATGCAGCCTTCTCCTTCCCTGCAAACCCTATAGAAATCAGTTATTCAAGGAGAAAAAACTGACAGCCCCTGGCAACCTGGGCGCTTGCATCAAGAAAGCAGAAGGGACCAGTTCTGTGCGGCATTACATGTTAAGTGTCCTGCTCCCACCCCCCATTTATACCTTTGAGCACTAATTAGATCAATAAATTTAAGGCAGATTGCGATCTAATAGTGCCTTCTGGCCTTTGCTATTGAGCGGGCCAGAATAAATTAAGTTTAATTGTCCCTGTATGTACAGAGCCAGGGAAGATAGGATGGGAAGGGTCATTGAGGGAACTTCTAGCCAAACCCCAAATCCCAAGGCAGGACTGATGGGGCTGAATCATTCCCAAACAACTTGGCTTTCTCAGTAACAAGGGTGGAAATGTGTGTTCCACGGGGTCAGCCTGGAAGGCCAGGGAGAGGAGAAGGAGAAGGAGCTTAGCCCATGTGTGCCACCACGACCAACTGGGGTCCCTGCGCAGGACAGGAGCCACTGGCTGCAGCTCAGAGATGCACAGACAGACGAGTTTTTGTTGTTTTCTCCAGCGTGAAAATAAGGATCAAGCCTACATTGCCCTGAGCAGTGCTTAAATGAAATCAGTCATTAGGAGAAAATTGGACCCTGGTGTCGCTTCCGCCTTTGCTTTAAGGAAAGGAGAGCAGCAATTACCGCTTGCATATTCAACAGCCTCCCCAGCAAGCTAAATTAGCCTGCATGGAGCAACACGCTGCCAAAGCATGTCTGCGACCGATACCCCAACAAGCTGGTGTAAAGCCAGCACCAGCATCACAGCACTGCGGTTTGCAGCCTAAAAATACCCAGCAAGGGCACAAACGCATGCAAAGGAGTGTGCACACTCCCCTTCACACCCGCCTCCAAACCCGCCCAGAAGCTAGGAGCTAAATCCTCAAATATGAATATTAGCGTGTCATTTTTCTGGCTCCTCTCCCATCCCCTCCTGAAACAAGGATGTGAGATTTTGAGCGAGCTCTTTCTCAGTGGGGAGCTTTATTTCAGCGCGTTGCACAAGGGGAGAGTATTTTTGTGCAAGTGCAGTAATGCTCACTGACCACCTCTGCCAAGCCCTAACCGATTTTGGCATCTTGGGCCACGCCAAGCTTTGCCTCTCCCCATCCCAAAGAGTTTCACAGCCTGCGATGCTCCCAACCGACAGAAACCTTCTGACTCTCTTCCATCACTGCAAAGTGACCTCCTTGGCTGGTGGTGGCCGGGAGGTGCTTGGCCTTGGCAGGCAGTTTTGGAAGGCTGTCATTCCCACCCAGTGCCAGAGATGGGTGTCCTGGACTGCATTTTACAGCACGTAGAAGGCAGAAATTTGTCATCCCGCACACTACACCCTACACTCATCCCATCCCACCACTGAGCAATGGTGCACCCTCCCTTGATGCTTCTCCCCATGCATCTAACACCCAGCGCAGGGCGCAGTGCTGGGGTGCATGTTAAACCCATTAAATACCTTGCATCATTTTTTCAAACAAACAATTCTGGATGATTTTCCTCCCACCATAAGTCACATCCAGACCTCCATAGCAATACAAACTGGGTGCTCCCACAGCATTTTCCAGACCAGCTGTATGTTTGAGGGACCCTCTGAGAAGCATTAAAGGCTTCTGCAGGTAGGTTTTGATTTTTCACCTCATGAACCCAACACAGTGGGCACTCTCCTTGGCCTTGTCCACTAACCCAACCACTTCTTGGATTTAGTCCTGATTACAAGCTCTCCAAAATATGTACACGGTGCTCTTCCCATCTGATCAGGCAGCAGCAACTGGGCTCATCCTTCTCAAGAACAAGAGATGCTGCTCTGTTTCGTGTTTGCACCAAACCCAGTGCAAAGAAACACTTTTAAATGAGGAGGATCCAAGCACTATTTAATTTTAAAGAAAAAAGCTTTGAAATTGAGCCCTTGTGTGGAAGAAAAGCTCAGATGCAGGACTGCCTCCCTTAAGCAGGAGCCACCTTCCCTCTAACACAGAAACCCAAAGGATCTGAGTCCATCACCAGCACCTCCAGCGTGGACCATGTGCTAAGCATGGTGCTGGCATTCCTGGCATGGCCATTCCTGTTAAAAGCAATTTTTTTGGTCACAAGCTCCCATGCTCATTTCCAAAAAACCCTTTCTCCAGCTGTTTTCATGCTCAGGCTGCACGGAAGGGGAATGTTCGGTGGAAATCTCTGCTTATCGTCAGGAGGGGAAAAAAAACCCAAAACACTTGACTAGAAGGTTTTAAACTGTTTGACGATTGCCCTTCCTCCCCCATCCACCCATGAAACAGCAGCCACAAAACGGGATGGGGACAGGACCCTTCCCGTGATGCCGCAGGGAAATCAGCTGCCAGGAGGTGCCTGACTCATCGCTAAATCACAAGAGCGTAATTCTCAGCGTAAGCAAATCTCAAAGACTTGGGTTTCATGGATTTATAAATACATCTTCCAAATCCTGAATTACCCCAGATCCTCCACCCCCTTCCCAGAAATCCCATTATGCTCCATGAACCCAATGAAAAGGGTTTTGCCTCTCAGATCTTGCCTGGGCTGCCCGGTACCCAAAGGATGCTGACAGGAGCTGGCTGCGGTCACAGGCTCTCAGCTCACTTCTGGAAAGCCCCATCTGCCAACACTGTCAAAAACGCAGGGCTCACCTAAAAATATCTCACACTCTCTTTGTATTCTTTCCTTTTATTGTGGCATTCATCACAACCTGAAGTGTACATCTGGGCCTGCTGCCTTACAAGAAGACATTTTATGCTGCTCAAGGGCAGATGAGCTTTGGGGGTTTGATGGTGAAATTCAGCAAGAAAAATCAAACCAGTTTATCTACCAAGCCAGTAAACACTTGTTGGTTGTTGGTGGGGAAGTGGGGAAAAAACCCAGTTGCACAAATTTGTGACACATCAGAAAAAGCCTTTCTTTTTCCATCTAAACAAAACTTACACCTACTGTAAGCAGTAAAAGTGCTGGGAGATTATTTTTTTTGCATGTGTCTGCACGGAGCTCTCCTATCTCGAGGTGTTGATGATGCTACTCAGGAAGAAAAGCAGCCACCTCCATCACACTGCAAGAATCTCACAGCTCAGCTTGGAAGTCGCCTCTCCAGCGTGCGAGCGAGCTCCCTGCCAAGGGAAGCACACGCGCTGTTGACTCTGCAATCCAGTTTTTGGGAGAAGAGTGTGATGCACAGCAGGGTGAGATGAGATCTGTCTGAACTCTCTCCAAGGGAAATCAATCCTCGGAGCAGCGCCGCTCAGTTTGGCAAGCCAGAAAAAGTCCGGAGGAGAGGGTGCCTGCTGGTGTGTTGCAGGACCACATCTGTCCCAGGGCAGGAGATAAGCTTGGGTTCAAGGAGAAGATGCTGAGGGCTTTCAGCATCCACCAGTCACGGCAGGAGCTGCCCCAGGGATACCCACACAGCCCTTTACCCCTCTGCAGTTGTAGAGACCGGCACAGCTCAGCGCACAGGTTAATCTGACCAGGGACGACACTGCTGGATCAAAACCTTGTTTAGTGTTTGAGGATTAAAAAATAAACCCTGCTGGAAGTTTCACCTAGACAGTGAGTGGCACAGTAACACCAAAGGAGGTCATGAGTTCTCCACTAAAAGGGTGAACTTAATCAGTGACGAGCTGAGTGCTGGTGCCAGATCCCTCACAGGCTGCTACTTACGGGAGCTCCAGCAGATCAGCTCAGGCAAATGCCATTTATTTCAGGAACAAGGACAACAGGCATGAAACCACTGAGAAGACCCAGTTTGGGAACCTATATAAATATATGTATGTATTATTTAATACTCACTAGGGTGCTAAATGACCCAGTTCTACAAATGCATATGTGCCTTTCTGCCAGCAGCTGGGCAGATTTGTGGTCCTTCTTTTGTAGAAGCAAATAAAAAAGCAGGGAGGGTTGGTGGTGGGAGGAAGAAGGAGTTTTCAAATCACATATTCCTCCCTTAAATGCCTTGAATGTTTTGAATCCCAAAACTCAGGCACAACACTTGTCGGAGGTGGGTTAAACTCAAGAGACCTCCCAGGAAAGCAGAGGGAGGTGGAGGCAGCGGGGGGCTCTCCAGGAAGGATGCTGGAGCATCATCCCCTTGCCCTCCCCGTGCCCCAGTCTGGCTTCAAAAGGCAGCACAAAAAAAACAGGCAGAAAGGAAAGGTGACGTGAGGGGCTGTCCCTCCCGGTGCTCTCCTCACCCTGCTCTTGTTTTGGGGCAGCAGCTGCCAGTGCTGCATTGTGGTGGGGCTCGAAGGGGCAGAGACAGCCCTTTCAGAGCTGAGGTCATGCGCAGGGAGGGATTAGCACTGACCTGGGGCTCTCCTGAAAGCCCACAACCTTGCAGAGAAGACCCTCACAAAAGTTGTCCTTTGCCATTTGAACCTGGTCTCTCAGGGAGCCTTTGCAGGTGTCCAGGCTAGGTGAGGCCAAGCCTTGGCCAGGCAGCCCTGGAGTCCAAAAAGAGTCAACAAAGGGATGCAAGACACCCATGGCAGCTCAGGGAGCTGCTACAGCCCCACCGAGCGTCCTGGGCTGAGCATCCTCCTCCATCTCACCTCCATCCTCATCACCTGGCATAAGCACAAGCCAACATCCAGCCCCACTCCATTTCGATCGCTGGTCTGGGCCTCAACTGGGGGAAAACACACAAAGCACAAAACACCTCCAGGATGCTGATAATACTGAACGGTGAATCCCACCCAAGCATATCACAAGTTACATATAATTAGCCAGGAAGAGCAGCTTCGGTGATCAGAAACCTCCCGACATGACAGGCGCCAGGACTACCTCCCAGTCCGGCTCCTGGAAGGAGACATCCCCTCTGAGTATTTCCCCCTCCATCAGAAAGGACATGGCTTTAAGCCACTTCATTTCCGAGATCACTCCCAACCCTGACTACTCCCTTTGACGATGCAAAGCTTTTGTCAATAAAAACTCAACAGCCTGGCAAGCGGGGAGAGGAGCTGTATTTCCCACTGGAGGAGGAGATTTGTTTGCCAATTAGCCTTTTCCTGGAGAACAATAGTTCAATAAAAGCTTTCCTTTATTTTAATTCCCCCTTTTTTCCTCCTCCCCCAGCCTCAAGCCCTGCTCCTCCAATGAATATTTGGGCTGTGACTTTGATTTATCATATGCAAAGCCTCACTACTGAGCTTTCCATTTCACTGCTCCCCATTTCAGCAGTAATCCCCAGGGTGAGACGGGTTCTCTGGGTGTAAAACTGAGAGAGAAGGCAGGCAGGTTTTTCCTCTCAAAGCCTCTTAATTAATTTGGCTTCGCAAACTGGAGTTTCCAAGTTGCTCAGCAGCAGACACTTCCAGTCCATCAGCACAGCAACATCTGCTGTGGGGCCATCACCACGGCAAGGCAACAAGGAGCTACTGGCTGAGTCCGGACAGGTTAGCTCTGGGTTGTGTTTGGAGATTTTTAGGATTATCCAAGGTGATAATCCTAATTAAGGTGAGGCTACTGGAACCACTGGTGTTAATGGAGCTTGTGGTGGGTAGCAAGCTGGATCTTTCCTCTTTGAAATGGAAACTGGGTGGAGGCTGCTGTAAATAGGAGTCCTTCCTAACAGAGACCTTGATGGGTAGATATCATTAAACTTCAAGATATCATTAAACTTGCAGTCCAGACAGTGCCCAAAGCAAACAAAACACATTTGTCAGATCTCTCAGCTGGCGTGCTCATCTGCAATGCTGATTTCCCATCAAAGATTTTAAATCCTGATGTTAAACCAGAGTGATTTTTCCCCCTGAAGCACAAACCTGGGGTTGAGAATTCCCTAATAAATATGTGGGATGGCAGAAATGTCCCGCCAGCCGCTTCCCTTCCAGTAGGACACTAATATCTCCCCGTGCTTCAGCAGATGAATGGCCAAAAACAATATACGTGAGCTCACATCAGGCACAACATGATACCAACAGCTCCAACATGACGCCTGCTCCCACCTGGCCTGGGAAAAAGCAGCAATTTTTATCACATTTCACTACGAGTCTGTTTGCATTTAAACATAATAAAGAGAAGCAGGCAAGCACAGCCAGCAAGACTAATTGGAAGGCTTGGATTATATATATATATATTTTTTTTTTTTTTATGTGGACGCAATATGATGTAGCTTATGGCAAAAGCCCTGCTTTGATCAGGATGGAGTTCCACCACCCCACGCCACAGGACAGCAGGACTCAGGTTTCCCAGGAGAGCTGCTCAAACCCACCACCTCTAATTTGGAGGACTGGGCTTAATATAAGCGTGACATTTTAATTGCCTAACTAACCCGCCTCCCTGCAAGGAAGGGCTCACTCCAAAGTTGTCCAACTCATTGCTGCCAGGGATGGACTGAAGGAAGGTCCCTCTTCCCTGACAGGAGCAACCAGAGGAGAACATCTGTCTGGTGGAGATCCCAAGAGGATGCATGTAAAAATCAATAAAGGCTATTTTGATGCTTAGTCCAGGAAAGTATCAGCACCAGCAGCATCAATACAAACCCAATTTAAACACATTGAGTACATGCACAGGATTGTTTTTTTTTTTCTTTTGTGCATTGATTTAAACAAATCTGGTTTTCCCCAGACACTGTGAAGTCCAAACAGGGCATCCACAGCATCCCTAATGCTTCAGACATCCTGCCTTCCTCCATCTCTACATGCTGCTTAAGAAAGGAGCCTCTCCATCCCACTGGAGCAAATGTTCCAGTGAGGAAACTCCTCTCGAAGGTGCAAATCACAGCGACAGCAGTCACGTCTCTGCCAGGGCTACACACAGGAGTGGATTTTTCTTCTTCGCAGGTTTTCACACTGCACCCATCATGAACTTCAATACAAGCTTCCCATCCTTGAAGATATTTATACAATGATCTCCCTTTTCATTAAAAAAAAAAAATACAGCCTAGCAATTGCAAAGAACTGCTTGTAAAAGTGACCCAAGGGCATCCTGAGAGGCTCAGACACTCTGAGAGAAGATAACTGTGTTTGAAGTTTTTAATTTAATCTCATCTGCTGCAGGAGGGCAGTCTGAGGGTTCTTGTATTTGGGACTAGTAACACTCCAGACACACCCACAAGCATGGATGAACCTTCCCAGTGGCCACTGCAGGCATGACATGGGCTCAGAAAGCCACAACGTCATCCATTTCTGCTGGAGTATAACACCATGCTCTGTCTTCCTCCACACACCAGCTCTCTCCCACATGCTAGAGCTACAACTACCTGAAAGGAGGTTGTAGCGAGGTTGAGGTCGGTTTGTTGTTTGTTGTTTTTTTTTGTTTTTTGAGAAGTGAATGTTTGCTCCATTAATGCAATCAATCACTATA
>JAVSBS010001830.1:17240-36080 GCA_033124195.1 Coracias cyanogaster | reverse complement strand
TCGGGTAACGCGTAATAGACAGGTTTAGTTTGGGCTCCCAGTACTTCAGCTGTGTTCTTACTAAGGCGCCAAATGGGTGGGGGGGGGGGGGGGGAAAGAAACAAAGACAAAAAAACCCAACACTGTGAAGAATTCAAGCTCTGGTGGAAAGCAGAGAACAAAAACCAGGCTTGGAAAAAAAGTCTTGACACCTACCAGTAGAAGCCAGGCAGATATGCAAACATTTGGCAGCTAACCAAGAACACAATGAACATTGAGGCTTGTTCGCACCCCATCGTATTCCTGCAGGGAAGTGGGTGGCTGGTCTTTCAGGGTCTCTCTCCTCCCCCTCACAAGACATGCGGTGATACAAGGATCTCACACACCCACGCAGGATCCATCATCTATCAGCAGCTAGCTCCCAGCAGCACCAAGCACAGTTGGTCACACCATAACCTCCCGACTACACTATGGGTGCTTTGCACACCTACTCCAGGATCTCCAGAGCCTTGGTAACACATGCCAACCGGGAGCTGTTTGCTAGTTCGGGGAGGAAGGGGCTCCCTTACTGCATCAGGGTCTGCAGCAGGACACAAGGACCATGGGAATGTCACTCCCGGAGGCCACCACCTCCCTGTTTGCTCGAACCAGCCACACAGCAGGGCTCATGCCACAGCCAAGATCATCTCTGCCCTTACCAGCAGCAGGCAAGGTGATTCATTGCACTCCTAGGTTTGTCAAATATGGTCTGACCAAACCATACATCATCCCTGGTACCTCCAGGATACAATCCAGATGCCAACCTCTTACTTCCACCATGCAGCTACAACTCGTCCACTGTGCACCATTAGTAACCCAGGGGCAGGGACACATGACCCACCACTCAGGCTTGACAGGTTCTCCTCTCCATCTGCTGCTCATCAGCCACGCTAAGCTTTTCAGTGACGGAAGATGGTGAGGTTTTCAACACCATCATCCATCTTTGGGATGCCAAATCCCAGTAGCTTCTCCTCCTTTGTCTTTGCAATGCCGAATGGCCCATAGAACTGCAACCAGCCCCAGCAAAGGGTCAAGACAAAGGCTACCAGCCTCTGACGACCCTACAAGACCACACTGAACCTGCCACACTACAGAAACTACACTGGGTGGGGCAAGCGGCACTAGGAATATCAACAAGAACAAAGAGATTTCCCTCTGTGAACCTAAGCAACATAAACTACATTTATATTAAGGCTGCAGGATGAACGTACATTTATTAGACATCAGAGAATTCATATAGGCGAACATCCCCTCTGCAATGTCTACGTGTCTGTGCAGGATCCTGCAGTGTGGGCTCTCTGGTGTCTCGTAACATGGTAAATCCAACTAAAGCACTCTTTATGGCTTGGATGTTCATAACATTTATGTGTACTCCCTGATGTCTCGTACAGATCGAGTTTTCCTTGCGTCCCTTCCCTTAATAAAAGACCTCCACAAGACCCTTCTAACTTGACGCCTGTTTTGACAAACCTTGCAGCAGCTCCACATATTTTGAGATGAAAATCAACCTGGAAGAGAAGACAAAACCAGCCAAGGGACTTGATGAATTGTCAGCGACAGAGGAGGAGGAGCAGATGGACAGACCAACCTTAAAGCTTCCTTTCATTAGGAAGCTAAGCTAAAATCACAGGTTAACTTCCAGCAATGCACGTTATTACTCAGGAAAGCGAGGCGGGCGATATTCTGCCTCTCAGGCACATGTGCTCTATGCTTCATCATTTACTGAATGAATATTCAAATGCTTTGAAAGAAGAAGGAAAACAAACCCAAAGAAGCTGGAGGTTGCAGCTCACAGTGTTTTCATAAGCCTGTTCAAAGACCAAGCCAGATTTACCAGTGCCTGTGTCACTGCCTGGCTGTATGGGTGGCTGGCCGGGCTCTTCCTCCAGCTCCGCACCTCCCCAGCTCACAGCAGTGCCTGGAGATGAGCTGGGGGACTTTTCTCCTTGGTCATGTAGCCGAAATGACAGCAGGGATGGTTAAACAAGGTGGAAAGACCCTCTTTCCCATGCAGCCCAGCCCATGGCGCAGAGGGAAGAAACCCTGTCCAGGACTCCTTATCTCAGGACATGGATGGAGATGCTGGTGGGAGAGTCTTTCCCAGCACCAAAGGAGCCATGCAAATAGTATTTACCTGGCCACAGGGACTAAATATCCCAGCAAACTCATGTTCATTTGTGAGCCAAAAAAGAAGAGTTCACATTTCTGTATTTGCAGCCATGACCACTTCTGGAGCAATGTCTCCAGGACAGGGTCATTCCCAGTAGTGACTGTGAAGAGGTCCTTCATCCCACCATGGCACAGGGACTCACGGACAGTCCACCCACACATATTTCCAAGGGAAAAAAATATTTCAAAGCCTCAGAAGCTGCATTTCTGGAGCTGTGAATAACGCACATGCAAAGAGCATGGTTCACTTATGATAACAGGATGGCAACCCGCTTGAGATGTAAAAATAATTTAATGAATAAGTATATTTAGATTTATAACCCCACAGCAGATTTATTTATAGGGATGCCAATCACTTTTACACAGATATAAAATTGGCTGGCAGAATGCCTTAGACTATATCCAGAAACCCATCTGTAAGAAATCTAAGCCGTGATCTCTCCGCATACGTTTGGCCAAACAATAACGGTAATGCCAGCCATCTTGACTTTAAACGTACAGATGGGCTGGGGGGAACTCGCCAAGCCTGCCACATAGCCAAAGATGGTATGAATTTTGCTCTCACCTACTATAAACCAATAGGGGAAAGGACCAGACGAAGGAAAACCAGACACCATCTGGGCTGTGTGGATGCTAATACCAATGCAATGCTGGCTGGAAAGCAAGTCAGCATCCAGCTGTCTATAGGTGAACTTCTTTCAAAACCTTTCATCACTGAAATGGGGAGCTACAAGCAAGGGGAAAAGACCCACTGGATATCTGCAGCACCTTTAAAAGGTGAGGGGATTAAGCTAGGGCTCTTGTGTGTTGGTTTTTTTGATCCATCATTCAAGACACAAAGCTGGGACAGAGGAAGACGTGGGAAAAATGAATTGGAAGTCATCTTTCAGCTCTTGATCTCAAAGCAGACAAGGATTTCTAGTGAGACTTCTCCTCTCCCACCACTGCCCAGGATCTCACAGCTTTATCTAAACCTGCAGATGTCAAGGGGAGAAGTTGCTGTTGATTTCCCCAGTGCTGGCACTGTAGCATCCCAAACTACCCCAGGTTGTTGGGGTGGGTCTAGGGGCTTTCCGTGGCTTTTCCTCCAGCTCAAGCAGGGACCACCTGGAGAACTGAAAAGTTGTGTCTAATTCACAAGAAACAAAGAAATAAACTGCTCTTCATTCCAGAGAGGCTTCTGAGGTCTGGTTGTCTCAGATATCGGGCAAAACAGGGATGGCTCCATGTCAAATACAGACTATGTGTAAATGCATCTCATCCATGAAAACGGCAGTATTTTGGCAAATGCCAAGGTGGGAAATGTTACTCTGGAATGTTACCTTGAATAGCTCTGGGAACAAACTCAGCATTAATTTTCAACTCTTCCTCAGCAAACGATTTGAATGAACTGAGGGAGGCTTGTGCACACATACCGACAGCGTTATTTGGTAGATTTTTGCCTCTGCTCCTTAAGATGAGTTCTGAGAAAACAACTCCCAGCAAACACAATCGCCTTCCAGTCTGAGGCATGGATTCAACTGACCCTGCCTTGGGGACAAGGTAATCTCTCAAGATCCCTTCCAGCCCAGTTTTAATACCATTTGACACCACACACCGTTCACACACCAGCACTTGGTCTGATTCATCCCTGGAAATAACTATGTCTAAAAGAGTAACTGATGGAAAGAAGAAAACAGAAACCCAACAGCAGCTCCCCTCTCTCAAGGACAAAGCAAAGGGAAGTAACCAAATGCAGAGCTATGGCGTCCTTAATCCAAATATTTTCCAAAACATTTCCAAATGTTTTCCAAAGCTTCCAGCTGAAGCTTTCACAGCCAGGCTGTGACTCCACCAAAGCCTCAGGCTATGGCTGCAGCCTGTGCCATTATTTGAGCGCGGCATCATGTGCATTGCAGCATGTGCAAAGGAGGTGGTTGATGATGACTCTTCCAACAACACACCCAAGTCCCTTGTGCAGAAAACCCAGCATTTCAAAGAAAAACTGCCTCTGTTTTTTCAGTGAGGCATTTTCCAACATGATGGAGCTCAATTGCTATGTGGGCTTTCAAGAAGAGAGAGTCAGTGAATGCATGTGGCCAGATGTCCTCACCTTCATGGCAGGCTTTTGAGATTATGCCAAGCACCTTAGAAAAATCACTCCTCTGCCTCTAATCCTTTGGAATTATGGAAAGTAATAATAAAAAAAAAAAATTAAAACCTGCTTATTGGAAGAGAGAAAAACATGCATTTTCTACACTTAAGCAAGAAATGCTGAAATTCTGTGCACACACCAACAAGGGTGGACATTTATGGTTATTGCGCAGCCAGAACTGAGATGGTTGTGGAAGATGCTGGTCTGAGCAGCTGACCCCAACCACTGCAGCTGAAGGTCAAGCAGTGAAGTCTCAGCAGTACTCAGCTGCAAGAACCAACCACTCTGTGGACCAGGGGCTGGCACACGGTAGGTCCCCATCCCCAGCCTCCTCACCCTGCTGCTGACACAACAGCTTCCACCCATGCAAGTGGCCTCATCAGAAATAGAAGGGCCTGTAAAGCAGAGTCTCAGAGGTCCTTCAAGGCCCAAAGCTGATGTCCACCTCTTTCAACTTGCTTCTGGACACAATCAAAACCCAGAGCAGGCTCCTTCCAAAAGGAGCCCTCCTATCAACTGCAGGCTTTTGAATAGACCTTTTGTAGCGTTGAAAAAAAAAGCCTTGCTCGAGGATGATAAAGTCTAGACACTACAATATATTTTCCAGCTGATCCAGCAAACCTAAAAAGCCCTCCCTTGATCTTGGACTGCCATGATCAAAGCCATTATCCCATTCGGAGCCCTTCTGAAACTTTAGCTTCCAAACGTGCAAGTTATTTTTAAAATCTAAACCAGGCCAAGCCTCTTGTTTGGAGTTTTATGAGGAAAGTGGGGTGTGCTCCTCCCAAACCTTCCCTGCCACGTCTGGAAGTGGCTGGTGGGCACATGGCAAAGGGTGAGAGCTGGGAAGCAGCCCTGTGCCTGGGGGTACCTCAGGGGCACCTGCTAGCCATGGTCTGCTTGTGTGCAGGGACACAGCCTGTCCCCTCAGAGTCTGGGGTAATATTCCCCATCCTTGATTGAGATGAAGCTTTTTGGAGAGCAAACACCCTTTGCATCCCCATCCTTAGGATTTATGTTTCCCTTTGGCACTCTCCGTTACAGACCAGCCAGCTCATCCCAGACCAGCTGATGCCGCGTGGTGAGCACCAAACCTCCTGGCATGCAGTGGCCTCCGCAAGAGAGAGGACTCGTGGTCAGTCCAGATTGCTGAGGCTCACAGTGGCCAGATTGGGAGAAGTTAAGGGACAAGTGGTCTGGAGCGATGAGGACCTTGGGCAGTGATGAGGAGCTTGGGTAGAACTGGATGGGCTTTTTGAAAGCACGGGGCTACGAAGCTGCACGTCCTGTGTTCCGAGGTGGAATTCTGACAGGGAGATGTTCTTCAAAGATAGATGGGGAGGTGGCTCCTGCCACAGAAAGGGGAAGAGAACAACACGGAGGGTTCACATCCTCCAAAGCTATTTAAAAGCCAAACGTAGCTCCCTAGTGAATGCTTCACTTAACTAAGCAGTTTCTAAAGCACTGGGCAAACAAGCCACGCCATCTCTTTTTCCTCCCAGCATCCTCCCCAATGACACTGCACACCTCCATTCCTCTCTGAGCTTTCACCCTCCTCAACTCCCAGCAGCTCTGCTCCTCCTGCCTACCTCTTCCCCTGTCCAAACCAAGCAGATATGCAAAAGGCTGAGTGAAGCAGGCAGGCACACACCAGCAGGATGGGGATTAGAGACCCACCACCCGCTCTGGCATCCCTTGCTGCGTCTGGAGGAGCCATGCCAGAAAGGAGCAATGGCCACATTGCACACCACACCACACATCTCAGAGCTTTGTGAGTGTCGTCTGAACCTCGACCAGCTTTCCAGCTGGGTAAACATCAAGGGAAAAATCAGGTCGACAGCCTTCCTTAAGAATATTTCCATCAAATCAGACTTTTCACACTCCTGCACACGCTGCAGCAGGAAGAGCGAGGGCCACCAGTGACCCAGTGCTGGATGTGACAGCTGCCACACCGATCCCAGAGGTGACAGAGATTTCACCGGCATCTCCCCAAGATGTTGCTCAGGAGCTGGGTGAGGCAGACAGGACATGGGAAACCTGCCCAGCTTCAGCTCTGCCACAGCACAGTGTCCAACACATGCCCCCAACGCAGTGGTTCATCTTTCCCCAACAAATGCAGAGAGGAGATGGACTTCAACTTTAGCCTCCATACACGTTTCAGTTGGTCTACTGAAGCCACCAAAGCCCCACAGATCCCAACGGTCCCATCTTGCCCTTGCCCTGGTGCTTGCCTTCTAACAAGCTTCTCCGGGGAAAGAATGTATGGTCCCCATCACACAGGAGAGCAGAGGAGCTGATGGCAATGGCTGCTTCTGGATTTAAAAGGATCTAAACCCATCATGGAAGCAGTGTGCACCCCAAACCCTCACCTCCAGAATTAGCACGCTGGACACAATAAACGAGGTTGGGAGGACAGCAGATGAGCCAGCATCTCAGCCCGCAAGCCCTACTAACACCTACCACCCCAGCTTGGGAAGAAAGTAAAACTGAGGGAGAACAAGCAAGTCATCCAGTCCCACACGGCCATCAGCACAGCAGCTGCCCTCAGCTGCTCTTGGTGATAAATGCTGAAGGGAAAACATCACACAATTTATTTAGGCATCGAGCATGAACCAGGGGTGGGTTTAGCATCACCTCTGTCTCGTTGCAAGGCTTTCCAGCCAGCCCATCCTCTCCTGCAGTGTTTTTCTCTGTCCTTCTCATCTCCCGTGTTAGAGATGAGAAATGTGGGCACCACCAGCAACCCTTCTCAAACAAAATTTGCAAATAGAGGCTGAAAACCACCCAATTTCCAATCCTAGCAAACTTATAGTGGCAACTTGTTTCCTGGGAATTTTTAAATAAGGGATAGCACCGGGTTAAGGAGTCAAAGACGTAACTGTACAAGCAAAAGCCCTTTATTTCTGTAAAGCCTTTTTTTCCCCTCCTGACATGACAAGGAGTAACAGAGCGCTGGCCAGTTCACTGGGGTATACATGAAGGCTTGGCTGAAAGCAACCTCATTAAATGGGCCGGGTCATTAAGTGCCAGTCCAAACATGCAGTCCTCTGATCACCGCATGACGGGCTGGGAACCAAAGGCAACTCACAATTAAACCCGTGACAATCAGGAAAAATTCTTAAACCCCCCCAAGCAGAATCCACCAACAGCATCAACAGCATCCCCACCCTGCTTTCTCCTTTTTTTTTTTTTAATATTTACTTACATAAGCAGCATGACAGATAACTTGGAGGAAATCAGATGCTTAATGATTCAGTGACACTTAGGCAGCACTCTGGAAGATAAATACGCCGTTTGGAAATCCTGCAACAAAAACAGAAGGTATAAACAGACAGTAACTAATTATTCTGATTAAATCCTGGAAGACCTGAAATACCCGACTGCAGCAGAACAAAGCCAATGTGCGCCGGGGCTGCTTGCAAAAATGGGTCACACCCTTTTTAAAAAGAATTCACCCAAATAAACCTAAGTGCTTCTGTGTTGTTTTTGTTTGCGTGCATGTTTCTTAAAGTCTAGGCTGATAGGAAACCTCCGCCGTACCCGGGAGGGATCCCGTCGCCTGCAGCTAAAATTAGACTTCAAGGAAAGCAGGCAAAGGCGGGTGTCTCCGACCTGTGCTGGCACAGCCAGGCTCCCACCGCACGCTTGAGGAGCACCGCGTAGGGGTTTTTCCTCCCCCTCCCATCGAAACCAGAAAGAGAGAGGGTTTTGGATGAAAAGAAATTAGGGAAAATAAATAAATAGGGCGTGCTCCTAGGGAGAAAGGAGGGGACGGTAAGTCTACCCCACTGTCAGGCTCACAGGGATATGACCCAGGGCCAGGATGCGGGGAGGTGGGGATGCAGGTGAGCCACAGGGACAGGACAAGACGCAATGGGGTGCTCAACCTAGCAGTGAGAGGAACCGGCAAAGCCCACCAGCATGTCACCCACCATTGTGGATGGAGAGTAAGGCACCTGCTTTATCATAGTCCATGACACCAATGCCAAGAGCCTCTGTTACAGCAGACAGCGTGCCGGGCAAGACAAGGGGATGCGCTCAGAAGACATTCCCTGCTTCTCCTTGCTTGGAGCAAAACCATCGTCTTCCTCCCCCCCCTTCTGTCTGCCATCCCCCCACCACATTAAATGCCAGCAGAGCTCAGGGGAATATTTAATCTCAAACCTCAGTAATCAATCAGTTCACCCTCACACATGAGAAAGAGTCGCAGCAGTAAGCATCAAATCCCATTTCCACTCAGTGATACGACGATTTAATTACGTACCTAACATTTCCTCACTAACATAAATCCTGAATGGATCCAGGCAGCCCCCGGGCTGTAGGTGGGGAAGGACATGGGCATGAGACGGGGAGGAGAAACGATTTTGGCAATTACTTACAATGACAATTTTATACTACTGCTCCAGTTTGGCGTTGGCATGACAACGCTTTGACCTTGTGTTTGCCATCCCAGAAGATGGGCAGCAGTGTGGCAAGCAGCAAGCCCACATCCAGCCCTGCCACCAGAACCTGCATTGATTTTATCCCAACGTGCCAGTAAGTGTGTGAGAAAATGGCAACAGAAAATACAAGATGAACACACATGGAAAGGCTTGGGCCAAGATGTGGCACAAATAACAGAAACTGGGCCTCTCCACCAGTGCTGCAAGACTTACTCCAAAGCCTGGTCCCAACAGAGAGAACCTTTCCAGCTGGGTTTGAGCAGGTTAGGATTGCTCCTTGCCAACATTTGTTATTTCCAAGTACAGGCATGGCCAGAGCAGCAGGACCATCACACGGTTGCCAGGGCAACAGGTAGGCATATGCAAGCAACACCCCTCCTTCACCCAACCAGACCAGTCCTGCCCAAGTGGCATAGCTCACAAACAGCTACGTTAACATATATACTTTTTTTTTTTTTAAATATAAACACATGCACAGACTTTTCTAATATATAGGAACAAAAGAGGGGACACCCCGCTGAAACTTCATGTGCAGCTCAACTGCTCTCTGCAGCGATGAAGGAAATGAGAAGCAGAGACCAGGCTCACACCCGTTCGCCTTGGCACGGCTTGGCCCTGGGAACGTTTCTGGATTCCCCAGCACAAGCTCTGACCTCCAAGAGCTGCAAAAAGGTCTCTGAGACACTCTGGAAGAGAACTGGAAGCGTTCATGGGGACTCAGTTGGGCAGGCAGAGTGGGATGGAGAGACAGGTTTCAAGGTGCTCATGGGGATGGCTGACCCCCATCCATGCCCCATCAGCTCAGAGGTCCCCAAAACACACCCTGTGCCCCAAGAACAATTCAGGAACTACCCCAAAGCCACAGTGCACAGCAGAAAGCAAGGTCCCCTCTCGGGTCATGGCAATAGGATGAACAAGGATGCACAGCTACATCTCCAGCCTCACCAGACCACAGTGCTTGGACAAAGCAAGGGAAGTAAGCTCAAGACTGGGGGTCTTCGGGTTATCTTTGACTTCCCTCTGTGTTGCAGGACTGTGTTTCTGAAACCTCCTTTTTCAGGCACATCCCAAGGCAGCCTTTGTAAACGCACATGTATCACTTTCAAAAGCTCACAAAAGCAGCTTGTGGAAGGGCAGGTGGTGCAACAGGAATTTTTGAACTCCTCTCAACAGGCGACATCACATGGAGCTGTGAAAGGGAAACCTACTTGTAACCGAGATTTTCGTATCATGGTCTCCTAAGGGCCAATGCTCCTCTCCTTTATCTTGGCATCAGTTTCCCCAAGGCCTGTAACATCAGGAATTACTTGGCACACCAGACAAAGTCCTCCAGCTCCGCACACATACCTAGAGAAACGACTGTACTGACACCCTCCCTGATCTCTTTAGCCCACATTAGGAGGTGCATAGTAAGACAGACCAGGCACCATCAGCTGCCTGCAGCATGTTCCCAGAGGACCCAGTCGTATCCTCGTCCTCTCCCAAAGAGCAGGATTTGACAGTGCAATTCAGGACAGAGATACTCAGTGCAGTATCTAGAGCAAATTAAACCTCCCAGGCATAGCAGCAAGCATGGATTTATTGATTCATGGAAAATGTCCTTATAAATTATTTCATTCAGATCAACAGGACAAGACAAAATGAGGGCTGTCCTCAGCAGTGAGAAGCTGCAGTGCTATCATTTCAGTCCCACGCTCCAGAAGAAATCACTCTTTCAGAGCAGACACTTCTAACAGGGCTTCATGGGGCCAGCAGAGGAAGATACAAAGGCCAGTGTGGATCTGTGCCACCTCTCACCCAGTCCCCACCTCTCTTCCCCACAGCAGGAAGAGCCAATGGATGATTTTTGCAAGCAAGCAGGTAAAAACGTTGCTTAGAATCAGCTTCACATCTGCAGAAGGTCCATCCACACCTACTTGTTGGCTTGTATAGGGCTGCAGCCACAAGGTGAGGTGGGACACAGAGGCTGCTGTCACCAACAGCATCCCATGCACTGCCCCAGCCACTCCTCTAGGGTCTACTTGCCATGGGGCACGGAAGTGGGACTGCCTGCCTGGTGAGACATGGCACAGATCCATGCTGACCTCTTTTGTATTGTCCTCCACCAGCCCTGTGAAGCCACATACAAGTGTCTGCTCTGAAAGAGATTGGCTCCTGGAGCATGGGGCTCCCAAGTGCTGCAGCTTGTTAATCTTATCTGCTTCTCTTGATACCAATGGCTTAACATGCTTTCATCAAGCTCAAACTCCCTCCCAGGGTCACCTGTGGTCTAGACCCAGGACACTGAGACAAGGCTAAGGCCATTTGCTGCATGTCTGTGTTCCAGTGGTTCAAAGCAGCTCAAAAATAAATAAATATCCAGATGTACCCATGCCTTGTTCTTGACTGAAGAGCCACCAACTGAAAAGCCACTGGATGCCCACCACCTCCTGGGATCACTTCCCAGCATCCTCACCTCCAGATCACCTCCCGCTTTTTAAAATCAGTGCCAGTCTGAGATCCACTTTAAAAAACCATCAGCAAAGATGCTGATTCATGAGATTGGACGCCTCCAGGATGGTACCTGCAAAGGTCTTCTAGGAATGCCTCCTCCTCATATGAACTCCCCCGCTGGTAATATTAAAACTACAATTATCTTGGCAGAATAATAAAAGGGTACGGCGTCTCTGGCAGCAGTCTGAGGCAGGGACTCCCAGCAGCGATGAGCTCAAAGCTACGAGGGCACGCAGGCACACACAGCTGTGTTTGCGGTCCCCATCGCTCGCCGTCACCCACGCCCCGGCACGCTGCCTCACCCATTCCCCAAAGCACACCTCATCCCCCGGCACCGATTCATATTTTGATAAACAAACCTGTCTCGTCACATCTATTTGCTACACTCACCATTGAGGGGTTGCCATTCCCACGTGCACTGGCTTTGCAGAAGGAAACACTGGTGGGTTTTGCACCCCTGGTGTGACACCGTCCCTCGTATCATCCCTCACCTTCCTCCCATCCTCAGGACATGTCCACAGCATCCTTCTGCCTCGTGGACTGGGAACCACACCCCTGAAAGGACCACCCGCCTCCACTCAGTTATTTGGGGGTGGTGGGGAGAAAACAGCTCCTTTACATGGTGAGAATTAAAAAAAAGTAAGTAGACTTGCATCACTGCAGCATTTGCAAAGGTCTCCTTGCAGCAGACGAGCTGTGCATGGCAGTGGGGGGTACAGGGGATCAAAACGGGGTGTGCTGGCTGCTGCTCACAGCTCTTGGGGGCACAACAAGTAACACTAGAGAGCTCAGAGCTCAGAGCTGTGGGGGCTGGAAGCCCTGGCAGCCCTTCCCAGCCCAGGCGAGAGGGAGAGCGAGCTGGCACGGGTGCTTTGTGCAGGTCCTTACACCCCCAGCTGTCGGGTGCAAGCCCTTTCTGGTTGTGCTCTCTCAGAAATCACCCTCATAACTAACACATTTGAGGCCAGGCACAGCAGTGTCCAGGGACTATCCCTCTGTTGCAGTGCTAAAACAAGCTCCGTGCTCTCATCGTGGCATGGCTGGTACCCAGACGAGGTGGGTGAGCCCACGAGCATCCCTGAGCATCACGCGATTCCTTTCAGCTGCTGCCCGAGCACACCCAAAGCAACACAGAACAGGCACAAATACACCCTAAAGTTGGTGCCACACCAGAGGGAACCACGAAGGTGTGACGTAGGAATATGCAGCCAGCAAATCCCCACTTCTTCACTCACTGGAAGTCAATTAAAATGAGAGAAGAGGAAAGGCAGAGCTGTGGGGCTGGAGCTAACACCAGCAAACGCTCCAGGGATGAAGGGGCAGAGGACTGAGGATGTCCCACCACTCGCTGTGGTTTTCACCCTCGCCAGTGGACCTTCTTCTGACTGTGCTTGTGGAAACATCTCGGCTTTCAGAGCAGCCCATGCAAGGGCAGGGAGATGAGATCTCACTGCACCCAACACCTTCCAGGGCTGAAAAGTGGCATCACGGTGCAGCGCTGCTCTGCTCCTGAGACACAAGGAAAGCACAAAGAGCCCTGCCCCTGGAAAGCGATTCTCTCCTCCTCTGAACTAACAAACTCAGGCAGAAACCCCACAGAAACCAAGGAGTTGATCTTTCGAGGGTAAAGCTGATTCCTCGTATTTTTCTCCAAAATTTGCCTACCCTCTCCATCTGTAAGTGAAATCAGGGAAAGCGCATCAGCGGCTCATTCTTTTAGGCATCATGAAGATGTATCTATCTATATCTAACTATCCATATTTTAATTTTTTTTTTATTAAAGGGAAACTCATTCACTTAAACACATCGATTAGCTTAACCATCCATCTCCAAGAGGTTGTGGATTGGTTTTGTTTGTTGGTTTGGCTTTTTTTTTTTCCAATAATAGAAACAATCAATCATCACAGGGAAGGCAAACACCCATTTCCCCTGGAAGCTCCCACCTCCAGCCATGGCTGCAACCTTCCGGGAGGAGCGGGAGAACACAGTGGACCGGCACAGCACGGCCCATCATGGCACACCACGCTGCCAGCACACAAGCAGACAAGGGGGTTAAATCCAGCTGCTCAAAGATAATCTGGTTACATACTGCGGATGAGCAAAGGCGAATAGCGGTTTGCCAGCCTACAGCGGACACTGGCGTAAGTCACTCGCATGACTGTCACCGGGTGTTCAACTCAGAAGTGGCCATATCAGAGACCCTGAAGCCACGTTTTGTTAAAGCTCTCCTGATGAACTGCTTTCTTAGGTATCGAGAAGGCTGAAAAGATAAAGTGACTCTTGGCTCTGGGGCTGACAGCCAAGAGAAGATGCAGCAGTGCTTTTTACCTCTTGCTGTGACTTTTATGTCTTTCGAGGACTCTCATGGGGCTAAACACAGAAGAATTTGAGATGCTGTCATACAAGACAAACCTCAGGAGATAAAGGAGCCAGAGACCCACCCAGCAGCTCCAGCAGACCACCAACACAGACAGACCTGGGTACCAACAAGCAGCCCCCCACACACACACAGCCACAACTGGCTGATCTTAATCCCAGGCACACAAATTCCCAGGTGGCATCTTTGGACTGATACATTAAATTTCCCTACTGGCATTTACTTAATTTCTCTTTTGCCTACCAAGATTAAAACTTCTTCCAATCACTGTTCGAGCTGACCAACAGCTTTTTATTCCTTTGCATCCAGAAATACCAAACCGCTGCCTCTGGGAATTCTGCAAAGATGGAGAGGGCCCTTTTCTCTGTCCTGAAGCCACTAGCCATGCTCAGGTAGCTGCAACATGGCCATTAAACTTTAAACCTGTCAGAAAATGGAAACCTTATGGCTATGCTGCAAGACCTAGTGCTTCCAAATTCTCCACTGCCCAAAACCCCAGAGCTAGAGATCTCCACATAGCTGCTTATCAAGCATCCCACACCTCAGCTGGGGTCCAGATACAGGTTAGCAGGAGAGCAACATGGGTCTTGGCCATGAGATGTCCCATCCCACTTTCCTCCTGGCTCCATCTGCGTTAGTGTGTTTTGCATAATCAAAATGGGAGTTAGCCTCCATAACCACAACTCAAAGGGTATATTTAACTCAACTGGAAGGCAAAGGAGATCGGGTCCACCGCAGATTAAATTAGCTGAGCCTGCTTATGCCAGGAGCTCCCGTCTGCCATTGACCACACCTCCCACGGATTTAATCCTCCTAGCTCCACAGTTTAGTGGTCCTGCAAGGGGGAACGGACCTGCTCCATCAAAGAGCCGAAAAAGAAAATATGCAGCAAAGAAGCGGAGCAGTGGGTCCAACAGGTTCCCAAAGCCTTGGGCAGGACACAGTCCCACAAAGGTTTGTATCACCCGTCCAGAACCCAGAGCTACGATGTGGGATGAGTTGTGGTAACTCGCGTGGTGCTGCACCTCCTTCAGCCCAAAGGGAGGAAGAGGAGGACGAGGGACAATGGGACACCCCCTCAAACCACCCCAGAGCCCAGCTCCAGTGTGTCTCCTGCACCCAAGCACAGTATGGGAAGCGGGTGAGGAAGTTTCCCTCATTAGTTTAGATCTGCCTCCCAGGAAAATGTTCATTTTTCCTGCCTAATTTCCACCAATAACATTTCATTCCCCATCTCTTTCGCTCCGGTCTCACGCAACTCAAAGACACGGCCGAAGACGTGGTTATTTTTACATTTTCCTCCTAGGAGATGGTATCTCCACAGGGCACAGCTGCCACACCACATCAGATCACGGCACCACGCCGGCTCAGCCCAACAGCAGGATGAAGCCTGGGGGGGACCCCACCGTCGCGTATTTTTCTGTCTCACTGCTATTAAAACTCCCCAGCTTTTCAGTCAAGGGCATCCCAAAAAGCAAAACAGCCCCAACCATAAAGGTATCATGGTGCCATCCCACCACCTCTTTCCATAGTCCCCCACTTAAGTACCAAAACCATCTTCCAGTCATCCCAGTTTGGGATTTTTCTGAGGCTTTTGCATTTGTCAAAGTACCCCACGAGGCACTTGCCTCACTTGGACCTAGGACTCTCAAGTTGATGTAAATTTCCCCCCCCCACACACAGGGAATGAGTCTGTCCGTGCCAAGATGTTGAGGCTCGCAAGATAATTACCATCCCTAACGTAGCACGTGGGCTTCAGCATGGCATGGAATTTCTTTAGAGCTGCATCTCTTATTGGGCACTTTTAAACTAGGGGAATAAAAAGAGCAGCACTTCCACAAATAATCTAAGAGCTTTTGGACTTCAGATTAGATGTAAAGAAGAAGTTCTTCACTGTTAGGGTGACAAGACATTGGAACAAGTCACCTCAGGGAGGCTGCAGATGCCCCCCCCCTGCAAGTGTTCCAGGCCAGGCTGAATGGGCCTTTGAGCACCCAGGTCTAGTGGGAGCTGTCCCTGTCCATGGCAGGGGGGTTGGAACGAGATGATCTTTAAGGTCCCTTCCAACCCAAACCATTCTATGATTTTATGATTAAGGAGCGGGGTGATGGAGAGCAAAACATGGAGCATGCAGGAAGAGGCTGGTTCATACATCCACGAGAGACAATCAAGCAGTGTAGGAGGATGGCCTCCTGTGTGCTATGGTACATCTGAGGCAGCTACCCCCATCTATGAGCACAGCATTGTGATCCCACCACCAATGCCCTGTAACCCACCCCCAGCAGAGCCCAGGCTCCCAGCTCCAAGCCAGGGTGGCAGTGGTGGATGGCAGCCAGGAGGGCTGGGATGGGGAAAATGGGATCCTTTCCAACAACGGGCGCACAGTTCAGATGGTGTTTTATTTCCCTCCTTCCCCTGAGATCACTCTCCCCATCATTTGGCCATGTCAGAGAAACCAGGCGTTCAGGGAAGAAGACATTAGGCTGTGCACTGCAAAGTCTACAGTTACTTCACAAATAAAGGTGATCATAAAGAATCTTTGCACTCTGAAAGAAATCCCCGTGCCCTTCCTCCACCTACACCTCCCAAAGCAGAGCCCAAACCCAGCTGCTCTGCAATCTTATCTTGATGCAGAAACAGTCTGGGACAGAGATATAAGGGTTCCCTGAAGGCACGGTTTATTAAAGGCATCTTTATTTAGTCGGTTCTCTTCAAAAACACCACACTGAAATGCTGTTCCCAGACCGGTTTTCATCGCAGCAGCAGCAGCAAACACCACTCAGGCAGGGTCCCCCAGCCTGGTGATGCAACGCGCCACCCCGGAAAGTCGTGGGATTTTCCCAGGATAGAAAGCTACCCAAGACCAGGGGGATACACCCAGGCCAAGGTGCTTGGGGGATCTACAGCTGAGAGTCACCAGGAGCTCCTGGGTGCCCTCTGGTCTCGCCACAGGGATGGGGAGCGGCACATTCATGAAGTCCAGGAGACATTCTCTATTGATCCAGCAGCTCTGCCTCTGACCTCACACCAGGCATGCTGCCACAGAGGCTTGCACACCAGCAGCCAAATATACCTAATCCCAGATTTCAAGAACCAGAGCTACAGAACAACCGCACAAAGAGGCAGCCGTTTGCACGCATCCCGGGGAACCTCCCCGCAACCAACGCCTCTCTGTTTATCCAACACGCGATCTCTACACGTTCAGCTATTTTCATCCCACCCCACTATTAATGGATGCAAAAGGCAGTTGGGTAACGCGCTCGACAAAAATCTCATTTAGAGATCAAGACAAGCTTAATTGGTTTCTAGCCAGACCTGCACAAAGATGGGTTACTCCACCAATACAGTTGCTAATCTGCCCATTATACTCCCTAAGCTCCCACCGACAAAATAAAGAAAAGATGCACAAAGGAATGCAGTATTTTGAGCATGTTACTTCCAGCGAGTAACACGTCAGAAGCGGTGAATTCTGCCAGAACAAGGGCTCTGCTTTTCTTTGAAGGAAAAGGATAACCAAGTGGTAAACAAAATAACAACAAAAAGACCTAACGTAGACCAAATCTGCATTTTCCACAGGCAATCACCATCCATTTTGGGCTCTTGAAGACCATTTCCAGCAGCTATTGTTTCTGCAGGCAGGCAGAAGCAGAGGAAAACCTTATGCGGCAGAGGAGACGTCACATCACAAGTGACGAAGTAGAAAGGATGGAGGAACATTGTGATTAAAAAGCATAGGACTAAAACCCTGGAGAGCTGAATTCACTTCCTAACTTAGCTGTGGAAAAAAAAAAAAAAAAAAATCCCTAGTTTCCTGTGTGATCACATCCTAGATGATTTATTGAAAAACCCGGTGTTGAAAAGTGAGGGAGGGGGAGGAAGCAGGAGGAGGAAGGGGAAGACTCGGTCCCGTGGGCTTTTAATAGGCTTGGGGCTAGACCAACACCGCCAAGCTGTTAACATCCATCTGTGTTGGGCGCTGCATGACCTAGAGCCAGTGCTGGGAAGGCATCAAGCATCCCACCAGCTCAGGTAAGAGACCACCCTGCTCCTCTGCCCAGATGTGCAGCACGGGCTCGCCAACGCCACATCCCCTACAGCAGCGTCCCACAAGCGTTCATAATGCGAAAGCTCCAAACAGAAACAAAAACACGTGCAAAATGGAAAGGTTAGTGATAGCATCCTCTCTTGGGGCTATGCAAGAATTTAGAAACAAGATTATAAAGCTGTCCTCCAAAGGCAGCATACTATAAATTAGACGGCAACACAATCACAGCGCTGCAGAGCCAGCTGCAGCCGCAGCACAGGTAGAGAGATGATGAAAGGGTCCTTTGGTTACAACCTTCTCCCCTTGTGCAGCAGCCCTGGTGCAGGAGGTCTGTTTATCTTCCCGAATCTGAGCCAGTTGTGCTTGGCGGGAAGTGCAACACCCAAGGGAGAGCAGAGCTGTGGATATTCCAGAAGGACAGAGCCAAAGGCAAGGCCAGCACCAGAAAGAGCAGTGGTCCTGTGTTTTGGATCTTTATAGCAGCATCCCTCAAGCTTCAGGGCATCTTTGCAAGAGCCTTTTGTAGTAGGTGGGTTCGCTATAGGGCGGAGAGCTGGAGAGGTGTTATTCCAAGACTTTCCTCAGCCATGACGGGTGCTCAAAAATCTAAGGCTTGGCGCAAGCAGTCTGGTCCCTGGCCGTGGATAAGGGCTGCCAGGCATGGAGATATGGGGCTGGTGCCATTCCAAAAAGCTCCCATGGGAACCCCAGAGCGAACAGAGTCAAACTCTTACTTTCAGCAGCGAGAGAAGCTGTAATTAGCAGCACCAAGTACAGCCTAGAGGCAGGATATGGACATCCCCGTGACGTTCGCTGACAAGGCGACTGTTGGATATGTTTTGTTTGGCTGTTTCCCCCCACCAGAAAAATGAGTACCCATTTTTCGTGGGTCTTTCTCCCCTCTCCTTGTGTTGCCCAAAGAGTTGATTTCCCAGAGCAAAAGCACGCATTGCAGGACGCAAACAGCCCATTGCTGTAGCTGGAGCTCAGCCCTTGGCGTCCCCAGGGATGGGTCCTTCCTTAATTGTTCCAACATCACACGGCATACAGGGGATGATAAAAATCACAGAATCATAGAATGTTCTAGGCTGGAAGGGACCTCTAGAGGTCATCTGGTCCAACCTCCCTACACGAGTAGGGACATCTCTACCTAGGTCAGGTT